>JAJOOR010022641.1:0-21815 GCA_036250505.1 Solanum acaule | reverse complement strand
GATGAGATTCTCATAGTTATCTCAAAGTTATTTTAGATAAATAAAATTATATGTAGATATTAATCGAGTAAAACCTATCCGCACATAATGTATACAACAATCTAATACATGCATCTCATGTGTTTGAATTTATAGTTCATTTTACGCAATTTTAAAACCTATCCGCACATAATGTATATTTTCTTGCAATTTATGTTATTTAAAAATTTAGAATAAAAAACAATTTTATATCATAGTAAAAATTATATAAAGTAATTATTTGGGAAAAAAGAAATAAAGGATTTATATTATGAAATAAGAAAATAAGAATGAAATAGAAATAATAATATAATATTGAGGAGAGAGAAAAAGATTCCTTTTTAGAGAGTAAAATAGAGAATTGGGTTGGAGTTGGTTGTCTGAAAAAATAGAGAACTCTATATTTGGAGAGTAAAATAGAGGATTGGGTTGGAGATGCCCTAAGTGCAACATATATATGTCAATACATCATAAGAATAACATGCATACACCGAACATATACAATATCACCATCATTTACGAACAACGTACAATTTCACATTTCTTAAGATACACAATTATGTCAACTCATTGGTCCTCTCAGGGAACCCAAACCCAAACAGTTAGCATACCGGAACGTGGTACCCGATCCAATGATTATGCTAGAACGTGGCAACCGATCCCATAATTATGTCGCAACGTGGCAACCGATCCAAGTTAGTGTGTCGGAATGCAACACCCGATCCATTCAACAAGCCACAATCACAATCACAAGGTACATTCTCATAATCATACAATCAAGTCATGATTCATGACATTCATCATTCATATATCCTTATTTACAATTAATGTGATCAATAATGCAACATTCGCATACATACATGTATTAATGAAGCAAAAACAAACATACATCACACAATCATAGAATCACAACCATCACCTACCTCGAAACAAGGTTGAAACCCCTAAGAAACTTGATTCTTCCCTTTCCGGATTTGTTTCGCTTGTTCTTGGTCTACAAATGATCAATATAACATGGGAATCAATAATCAATAACTAATTACCCAAATACTAACAATTCTATCAACCCTAGTTCATACCCATGATCCCCATACCCAGATTAGGGCTTTTTCCACTATAATTCTTAGATCAAAACTCTTCCCCATCAATAATTACTCATTAGATTACGTTCTACAGATTGAAAAATAAATTCGGGGAGTGAGAATCTTACCTTTAGCCTTAAGAATGGTGGAAAACTGTCAAGAAAAGCCTTGGGTTCGTTCCTTAGCCTTCAAGTTCAAAAAATGCAGAATAAAACATTTTTGGGGTTTATTTCCTACTTTAAGTCGCGTCTGCCCTTCCATGGCGGCACTCATCCCGCTACAGCGGCCCCACCCTGGCGGAAGAAATCCCGCCTCAACGGCTTGCATGGAACCAGTGAGCAAAACTAATAATTCCAAGACCCCATTTCACAACACACATTCAACCAACGACACTCAGAAACTACTCGTTATCAATTCTGGTAGTTCTACTCGCCCAAATTCAATTCCGTAAAGTCGTATAGGTTCCTTAATGATTTATCTATCTAATCATGTGATCAAATTCATAATTAGATCACCCAATTGCTACCATATTTCCCTATACCTTACAGACTTCGATTTTGTCCAAATCTGGACTAGGTTGGGAAATCTCAAGTGAATACGAAAAAGTTTTTCGGCCAAAAAATTTTCCCTATTGGATTTTCTAAAACGACGGAACCCGGTTGTTACAATAGATACCAATTTACCCATCACTCGTCCCCGAGTGACAAACATAGGAAAAATAGGCTAAAAAATTTATAGAGTAGTACCTTAATCGACGAACAATTGGGGATATTTGTCTCGCATGTCCCTCTCAGTTTCCCAAGTAGCTTCCTCAACTAGACGATGCTTCCATTGAACTTTCACGGACTTAATCTCCTTGGTCCTCAACTTTCGGACATCACGATCGAGAATTGCAATCGGTTCCTCGTCATATTGGAGGTCTTTGTCTAACACAATTGAGTCCCACTTAATGATGTAATCTCTGTCACCATGATATCTCTTCAACATGGACACATGAAATACTGGCTGAACTCCCGATAGGTAAGAATGTAAGGCCAATGTATACGCCACTGGCCCTACACATTCAAAAACCTCAAAGGGACCAATGTATCGTGGACTTAGCTTGCCGTTCTTGCCAAATCTCATCACCCCTTTCATGGGTGATACCTTAAGAAGAACATTCTCATCAGTCTGAAATGCCATATCTCTTACCTTATGGTCTACATACTTCTTCTGTCTACTCTGGGTTGCTAAAAGCTTAGCTTGAATACTCCTCACCTTATCTTAAGCATCGTTCATTAAATCAACCCCCAAATGTTTCACATTTCCAGCCTCGAACCATCCTATGGGTGATCTACATCCCCTCCCATATAATGCCTCAAACGGTGTCATATCAATGTTGGAGTGAAAACTGTTATTATAGGAGAACTCACACAAAGGTAGAAACCTATCCCAATGCCCTACAAAATCAATCACACATGCCCTCAACATATCTTCTAACACTTGAATAGTCCTCTCGGATTGCCCGTCCATCTGTGGATGGAAGGCTGTACTAAAAGTGAGTTGTGTGCCCAATTCATCATGTAACTTCCTCCAAAACTTGGAGGTCAACTACATACCACGGTCTGAGATGATAGAAAGGGGAACCCCATGCAACCTCACTATCTCTTTCACATAAACCTTAGCCAATTGTTCAACATTATAATCTATTCTCATCGGAATAAAATGGGCTGACTTAGTCAATCTATCAACCACTACCCAAATAGAATCAAACTTCTCCAAGATCTTGGGAGGACCAACCACGAAATCCATGGCTATCCTCTCCAACTTCCATTCCGGATTGACATTCTTTGAAGAAAACCTGCAGGCCTTTGGTGTTCATACTTCACTTGTTGAAAATTTTGACACTTAGCCACAAACTCCACTATATCCATCTTCATGCCCAGCCACCAATAAACCTGCTTCAAATCTCGGTACATCTTGGTCACAGCCGGATGAAAGGAATATCGCGAACTATGAGATTCTATCAACAATTTCTGAATTAAGTCATCGACTCGAGGAACACAAATTCTTCCTTTAAAACTGAGCACACCTTCCGCATCAAGAATGGTCTCTTGTACCTTACTAATCGCAGTCTTCTTCTTAAGTTCATTCAAATTTTCATCTTCAAATTGTTTGGCCTTGATCTCTTCAATAAACATGACCCTTACTTCAATGCTAGCTAACACCCCACCTTTTTCTGAGATGCCCAATTGCATGAACTTAGACTTCAACGTATGAATTTGTTTAGCCAAGGGTCTCTTAGTTTTACTCAAGCAAGCTAAACTACCCATACTCACCACCTTTCGACACAAAGCGTCTGCCACTACATTAGCCTTACTTGGATGGTATTGAATGGTCACATCATAATCCTTGAGTAGCTCCATCCATCTTTGCTGTCTCAAATTCAGATCCTTTTGGGTGAACACATGTTGCAAACTGCGATGATTAGTAAATACTTCACACGTGAACCCATAGAGGTAATGCCACCAGATCTTAAGAACAAACACTACCGCAACCAACTCCAAATCATGTGTTAGGTAGTTCCTCTCATGCACCTTTAATTGACGCGATTCATAAGCTATAACATTCTTATCCTGCATCAACACAACACCCAAACCAGAATGTGAAGCATCACAATAAGTAATAAAATCTTTACCTTTTACTGGTAATGCTAGAATAAGTGTGGTAGTCAAGAGAGTCTTGAGCTTTTGGAAGCTCTCCTCACATTTTTCAGTCTATTCAAATGATATCTCCTTTTTGGTCAAATTCATCAAGTGAGTGGCAATAGAAGCAAAGTTCTTCACAAATCGACGGTAGTAGCTAGCGAGCCCCACAAAACTCCTAACTTCCATCACAGAGCTAGGCCAAACCCAATTCTTAATCGCTTCAATCGTTTGGGGATCTACCATTACCCCTTCTTTTGAAACTATATTCACCCGAAAATGCAACCGAAGTCAACCAAAATTCACACTTAGAAAATTTAGCATACAACCTTTGTTTCCCAAGAACACCCAGAACAATACGAAGATTGTTGGCATGCTCTTCCTCACTTTTCAAATAGACCAAAATGTCATCAATAAAGACTATAACAAACGAGTCAAGAAATGGCTAGAACACCCCATTCATCAAACTCATGAAAGTTGCAGGTGCATTAGTCAAACTAAAAGACATAACTAGGAACTCATAGTGCCCATAGCGGGTTCTAAACGCCGTCTTTGGCACATCCTCAGGCCTAATTTTCAACTGATGGTATCCAAACCTTAGATCAATCTTGGAGAAAACTGATGCACCTTGCAATTGGTCAAAAAGATCTTCTATTCAAGGAAAAGGGTACTTGTTTCGAATAGTGACCCTATTCAGTTGCCGAAAATCTATAGACATCCTCATACTACCATCCTTTTTCTTAACAAACAAAACTGGAGCACCCTGGGGGGAAGCACTAGGATGAATAAATCCCTTATCAAGAAGCTCTTGGATTTGAGCCTTAAGCTCTCTTAATTCTGCCGGAGCCATGCGATATGAAGGGATAGAAATGGGACGAGTACCAAGTTCTAAATCAATGCAGAAATCTATATCTCTATCTAGAGGCATACTAGACAAATAATTAGGAAACACTTCTCTAAATTCTGACACCACATAAATAGTCTCAATAGATGGGGAATCAACCTCAACATCCCGAATTTGAGCTAAATAAGCCAAACAACCCTGCCCTACCAGTTTTCTAGCCCAAATGGAGGATATGATCCTAGCTTGGTTAGGCTTGTACATCCCTTCCCACTCTAAATTTTCCCTTCCCAAAATTTCTAGAGTTAAAGACTTAGTATTACAATTAAGCACAACATAATAAGGGGACAACGAAGTGTCACAACTCATATCATCGTGATTGGCACCTACACTAAACCTCTGGTGGGAGAACCATTAATACTAATTAGCTAACCAAAGAACCAAACTACTAAGGCATTTAAAGATATGAAAGTAGGTTTAAATGCTAATGAAAAGATAGGGAGTTCCCATAAACTCCAACAAAGTCTAACAACCAAACTAACATTGCGGAAATAACAACTAGAACCTGAAAGTAAATGTACCAAAACATCTAAAGTTCAACCATAAGTCTAAACAAGAAGGGTACAACCCCAAACTAAACATAAGACTAACTAAAGTTCTAGTCTAAGTCCGAAATGTGGACGTAGATAGAAAAGAGAACACATGGCTGCCCGTAAGAACTGGCTCACCCTTGAATTCGAACGATCACTGATCTTCTAAGCGAGGTTTGTCAATAGCCGTTGGAAGACGCCCTGTACTCAACAAAGAAAGAACAAGTGCAGTATTAGTACACAACCACAGTGAACTGGTAGGATCACGCGGTTATCCCACTAAGTGCAACATACATAAGCCATTACAACATAATAATAAAATGCATACACCTAACATATACCATGTCAATATCATTTACGAATAACGATCAAGTTCACAATTCTGAATTACATAGTTATGTCAAGTCAATGGTCCTCTCATGGAACCCAAACCCAAACTGTTAGCATACCGGTACGTGGTATCCGATCCAATGTTTATGCCGGAATGTGGCAGCCGATCCCATATTTATGTCGGAACGTGGCAACCGATCCAAGTTAGTGTGTCGGAACGCAACACCCGATCCATTCAACAAGCCACAATCACAATAACAAAGTACATTCTCACAATCATACAATCAAGTCATAATTGATGGCATTCATCATTCATCTATCCTCATTTACAATTAGTGTGATCAATAGTTGTCATGACCCGAGCCTACACCCCAGACGTGACACGGCGTACAAGACACCGAAGAGCCTTATAGCATTCATAACATAAGAACATAGGAAATAGTGCAGAATTTAAAACTCTTTAAAACCATACAATTAAAGTCATTTTAATAAAAGCAAGCGGAAGTCTTTCTATACTTTGTCTCAAACCATCTAGGACCATAAGAGTTAAAACTTTGAGACGCAGCCCATACAAAAGCTCTAAACATAATAATAAAAGACATGAAGGAACATGGTGGGTTTGTCCTCTAAAGTATGAGGACTCACCAAATCTTCAACTCCTTTCTCCTTAGAAACTTATCTTCCAAGAATAGAACATCAAGTCCAAACCCTACACTTTGTAAAAAAATAGAAGAAATATGGGTTAGCACACAAAAATATACTAAATATGATAGCCATGCAAAAACCATGCTTAAAAAGGACATTTTGGTTGAAAACCATGCTATATGCCAATTTTGAGAAACATCATGAACTTTAGTATAAAAGGCATAAAATACAATCACATTCAACATACACACTATTTCATCACATTAGAACATTCACCTTAAGTAACCCTAAGCTATACTTGTGCAATGTAAGAATATCATCCCATACTACTACTCCTACTAAGTACCACTTTGAGGCCACCAAAGATGAATTTACCATTCTTCATTACTCATTGTTAGTCAATGCTCATGCATAAGGAATACATACATTTCATAAGTCATGACAAGGAAAGTAACTCATAATACAATCCAAGTAAAGCATGCATCATAACATTAAGCATTTAAGTCAACATTCTTCATAAGCTTCCTTTTGAGCACATTCATTCATTAGACATTAATACATTGGAGAATAACACCATAGCCTCTCAAAGCCTACTCGTGCAATGCATGAATGACATCCCATACTACCACCCACACATCATAAAACTTCTCAAGTAACTATAGCACGTTTCTCACATGATGAGAATAAGCGTTTAACCGACATAGACCATGTGAGCTTAACATGGAATCGGTGTCACAACCCCACACCGTAAAGAGGTGGTCTACTTTCCTAAGGTAGGAATGGTAACATTTTGGCTTAGGTGGTTCCATTGGCTAATAACTTATGTGGGCACATAGTTATGTGATATGAAGATGTTCATTGGAACCCTAACCTAACATGGGGAGAGTTTCTATCTTACCATATCCACTCGGTGCTTAGCCTCCATTCCCTTAGAGTAGTTCATTTACATTAACATTAATGTACTTGAGAGGAATGGCATTGGCCTATCGACCCAAGGTACATTATTACACATGAAAGGAACACTATAAGCCTATCGATTCATGGTACATTATTAAGATAGCTCATTGAATCCTCATGAAAAGAACGCCATAAGCCTATCGATTCAAGATTCATCATTACATTAGTTCATTGAATCTTTAGGAAAGGAATGCCATAAGCCTATTGATTCAAGAGTCATCATTACATTTGTTCATTGGCTCATTATGAAAGGAATGACATAAGCCTATCGATTCAAGACATAGCCTTAGAACACATTCATTAGTCATTTATGAAAGGAATGCCATTGGCCTATCGATTCATATTCATTAAGCCAAGACACATTCATTACACAAGAAGACGATGCCTAAACCTACCAATTCAAGATACAACAATCCATATTACTTTCATTTATACAAGAAGAGGATGCCTAAGCCTTCCAATTCAAGATGCAACATTACATTTAAGAATCCTTTGACATTCTATCATCATCATTCATGATTGATAATTGATAATAAACTTTCAATAATAACACAATTACATTCTAAACAGGATCATAATACTTTCATTGTAACCACATGCATATACTTCACATCATGATCATACATAGATCCTTCATACTTTACCCTTCAAGGCTATGAATCAATCTAAACCCAAACATATAGGATACTACATTTGATAAGGGAAATATCATGATTCAATAACTAATTCAATATAGACATAAACAATTACATGCTTTCATAATCATTCAACCCAAATCACAAACTTCCAATTTAGTATTTTGGGGGAAACATGGGTTCATAGGGGAATTCATCATAATTTACCATTAATTCATCAATTACATCATAAATCATCATGTATAAACCTTTGAAAACGTTTTGGAATTGAACCCATGCTTAGATTGAAAAACCTAGCTTTTTGGGGGATTCTGAAAACTTGAAATCTTCTTTTGATAGGGATCCTTGAATGAAACTTAATCAAGGATGAAGACTACCAAACATTTATGGAAGAAACTCCACGAAAATCGGGTGAGAAAAATGAAATCTCGAGCTTCAAACCTTGACTCCTTCTCCAATGGTAGTTTCTAGAGAGAAAATATTTGGAGAGGAGGGTAGTTTCTATTTTGTGTTTTGGAAATAATGAATTGGAAAAAGGAGTTTACTACTTTTAAAAGCTTTAAATAACTCTAATTAATCAAAATAAACCAACCCCCAACTCATTTAACCACCCCATGAATTTACCACTTTTCCCTTACCTTGGCCGAACTTGGACAGTTTCCAGTGATGACTGTAACACCCCGACTTTTTGAAACGTATAAATTGACTCGTATTTTCATGGAAAGATCAGGAGGGTGTGTAATAAATTAAGAATGATGTTTTATGTGATATTTTAAGTGTTGTATCTCAAGTTTTGAAGTTAGGTAAGTGGCAAAATAAAAGTTGGCGAAAGTTACCGTAAATTCCTTTTTAAAGATTTGTCTGAAATTTGGGTCAAATGTCTCAGACGTTTTCTCCCAATTTATTAAGAGTTAAGGTCCCCAAGACCTATGAAATCGAAGGTCTACGAGTCTAGTATCCAACGGATCAACCCATTCGTTCATATGACTTCAGAATGGAGAGATATTCACGTTTTTGCAAGACTGCGCAAACATGCAGGTGAGGTGGGTCCCCTAGGTCGGTGGAACTTTATATATATTATCTTCTTCTACTTTTTTTCATTTTCCCTTCATTTTCCTTAGTGAAGAACCAGAAAACTCACAAAACTTACAAAACCCATTTCTAGGACAAGCCAAGTTACTGATTTTCGTGACTTAAGTCCTTGACAAAAGTTGTTCTACGCGTTGAGCTCGTCAACATGGTATAATTTTTTTTATCGTTTCCTAGTATATCGTACTTCGATGTGTGGACAGCAGGGGTTTGGGCATATTTTAAAGTTTTGAGGTGTATTACAAACTTATAATCAAGGTAAGACCCTTCTTTCATCGACCCTAGCTTTGATAAGTCACAAATAGCAATTTGCAATGGAAATACATATCTTTTATCGGATTTTCATTGTATCTTCTATTCTTTTGTGTTGATTATGATCCTGCCTTGTTGTAGTATCAATGGGGGTTGTGATTAAAGTTATTAGGACACGTGAATTCAACGAAAAATGTATGTTAAGGCTATTCCCTACTTACGGCATGTTTACTTAAAGCTTAGAAGCAATGTATTTGGGTTGTTATCCTTGATATACTTGTAGCCGTGATTGTTGATTGTTGGCTGCTCGAGTTGATATAATCCTCCCTTGTTGGGATTCTTATTCAGTTAGTAGTGTCCTTATGTTGGACACGAATTAGAGGGTATTTGTATAGGTTGCTTATAACTAAATTGCTCTCTTTTAGCGTTTGAATTGTTATTGTTGCCCTTGGGGCTATTATGGTTAGCTGCAGGAATGTGATCTATGCCTAGAAGGGCTATGTTCTGCCTATAGGGCGATATTGATGCCTAAAAAGGGATATGAGTTGCCTACAGGGCTATATTGATGCCAAGAAGGGCTATGAGTTGCCTACAGGGCTATATTGACGCCTAAGAAGGCTATGTGCTTCCTACAGGGCCATGTTGTTACCTAAGAGGGATATGAGTTGTCTATAACCTATGTTGATGCTTATGAGAGCTATGTGCTACCTAAGGGGGTATATTAATTCCTAAGAGGTCTATACGAATGCCTACGGGGCTAGTGGACTACCAATAGGGGTATATAGGCTGATTGGCACCTTCCGGGATTATGGGGACCTGAGTAAGTGGTCTTGTGTGCTGTTTGTACCTGCCGAGCTTATGGGGGATTGGTTAGGTTGTTGTTTTATTATTTTTGATAAATTTAGATTTAGGAGCAGGTCAGTACAATTATCTTATCCTTGATTTATTTATCTGATTATTCTAGTATATCAGGATACCTCATCATAGTCTATTGCCTTTCATACTATGTACGTTATTTTTTACTAACGCCCCATTGCCTTGGGGGTGCTGCATTAATGCATGCAGGTCCTGACAGACGACTAAGTAGACCTCCTCAGCAGCATGATTGACTTTTATCCGGTTGGCTAGCCCCTTTCCTCCGGAGCTGCCGGAGTTGGGATGTTTGTTACCTTTGTTGTATATATCTTTATGGGTAGGCTGGGGCCCTGTCCCGCTAATATTTACTACTCTTAGAGGCTTGCAGACTAGTATGTGGGGTTTATAGCTATGTTATGGCCATACTGGCCTATGTTGTTGGTTTGTTGAAGCTTGTAAGCTATTTGATGTATTGTATTGATATATGCCTGCTTTTAGTTTTGGTATAGATATCATGGTGGCCTCGATGGCCCAATCAGGACTTCTGTTCTAGTTGGCTATTTATTTATATGATCTCCTGGGAGTAGCTGTTTCTTTTATAGATGAGTTGACAAGGGCCTTGCTGGCCGACGGCTTAGTTTTATGTTGAGATATACTTGTTTATTTTCTTGATTGCGTGTGGCTGCCATGCGCTAGTAGCAATTGGTTCAGCAGGGTCGACTCGGGCCTGAGTTTTGGCAATAGGAGCCAGTTGCTCCCCTCGAGTTTGGGGTGTGAGAAACTTGGTATCAGAGCAACGTCGTATCCTAAGGAGTCTGCAAGCCATGTCTAGTAGTGTCTTGTTTATAAGTGTGTTGTGCACCACATCCGATAACCAAGAAGCTACCGGGCATGTTAGAATGACTATCCTTCTTTTGCTCACCTCGTGCTATAGAGCAGTGTCTTAAGGGTTGAGGTTTCTAGCATATAATTGATACTTGTATGCAGATAAAGATGATTGACACTAGACAGACCACAACTAGCCAGGAGCTAGATATAACTGCAAGCGAGGGTACCGGCAAGGTACCACAGGTGGAGGTAGCCCATTGTGAGACCCAGGGGGAGACATCTTCTCAGCCCCCTATAGCTTATCCACAACTTCAGGAGCCTCCGAGGGCTACAGGACTTCCGGCTCCACCAACAGTGCCACATCTAGTTCCTCATATTCCATCTGATCAGGATTTCAAGAGTACAGTATATATTTTAGCACAGTTAGTAGCTGCATAGTGCCAACCAGTTGCGCCAGATGTTGCTGGACATTCTGAAGGGACCGGAAGTTCGAGAGTTTGTGAATTTCTTGCCTTGAATCCTCCACAGTTTACAGGAATAGGATCTTCAGAGTCATGCATGCCTCAGCGACTGAGTCAGTTGAGTTAGCAGCATTTCGATTGCGTGATGTTGCAGTATTTTGGTTTGAAAGTTGGGAGAGATCTAGGAGAAAAGATACATCCCTACCCACTTGGGATAGCTTTACATAAGCTTTCATAGATCACTATTTGCCTCAAGAGGTTAGGGATGGCCGGGTGGACCAGTTTCTGAACCTCCGACAGGGTGGCATGAGTGTCCGAGAGTACGGGCTGAGATTTGATTCATTGGCTAGATATGCACCAGCATTTGTTGATACGATGTATGACAGGGTGCGTAGATTTGTGGGAGGGCTTGACTCAGACTATATCTAGGCTTGTTCTACCGTTGCGCTAAATAAAAATATGGATATCTCGCGGATTCAGGCCTTTGCACAGAGCATAGAGGATCATCGACATCTATAGTATACGAGTGAGAGAGTCGAGAGAGAGACAGACTAAGAGTAGTCCCGCTAGTTCGCAAGGAGATTTTCAGGGTGGTCCCAGACCCCGATATTCTATTAGGCCACCTAGACCTCCACCACAGCAGTTCCAGGGTAGTAGATTTGATCGTCAGGAATAGTCAGTCCCAGGTGAGGGTTCACAACCATCAGGCTCGCAGCAGCAGAGAGGTTCCGGCCAGGCTAGGACATCCCCGCCGTGTTGCGCTACTTGCTATAGGATGCATTTCGGGATGTACAGACAGGGTTCCACAAGTTGTTATTCTTGTGGACAGGAGGATCATGGGTGGAGAAACTGCCCTACCATAGGTCAGGGTGGCATAGGTAAGTCGACTAGGTCAGCAGCAGGTTCCTCCTCATCAGCACTGTCTACAGGGCGTGGACCCCAGACTTCAGCACATAGAGGCAGAGAGGGAGCATCTAGTTCTGGTAGTGTACAGAACTATACATATTCATTAACCGGCCGACAGGACTCAGAGTAATCACCAGATGTTGTGACAGGTACATTGATTGTTTGCTTCCATTGTGTTTATGCTTTGATAGATCCTGGATCTACTTTGTCTTATGTTACTCCATTTATTGCGGGGAGGTTATGTATAGTAGAAGAGTCATTAGATCGACCCTTTATTGTATCTACACCAGTTGGTGAGTCTATTGTTGCCAGGAGAGTCTATCGAGGTTGCACGATAGAAATTATCGACCGTCAGACCTCTATAGATCTCGTAGAGTTAGAGATGGTCGATTTCAACATCATTATGTGTATGGAATGGTTAGCATCTTGTTATGCTAATGTTGAGTCCTGGACAAAGATTGTTAGATTCCACTTTCCAGGAGAGGCAGTTCGGGAATGGAAAGGTGATATAGCAATGTCGAAAGGTAGGTTTATTTCCTATCTTAAGGCAAGGAGGATGATTACCAAGGGTTGTATTTATCATCTTGTTCACGTTCATGATATAAATGCAGAACCATCGATTCTTCAGTCTATTCCGGTAGTTAATGAGTTTCTAGATGTATTTCCAGACGAACTCCTTGGTATCCCTCTAGAATGGGAAATTGATTTTGCTATCGATATCCTACCAAGTACACAACCCATATCTATCCCTCCTTATAGAATGGCTCCTGCTAAGCTAAATGAGTTGAAGGATCAGCAGAAAGACTTGCTGGATAAAGGCTTTATTAGGCCTAGTGCTTCACCATGGGGTGCACCAGTGTTGTTCGTAAGGATGAAAGATGGCTCACTAAGAATATGTATCGATTACTGACAGCTGAATAAGGCAACTATAAAGAATAAGTATCCCCTTCCGCGGATAGATGACTTGTTTGACTAGTTACAAGGTGCCAAGTGTTTCTCAAAGATTGATTTAAGATCAGGGTACCATCATATACGAATTCGGGAGAAAGACGTTCCAAAGATAGCTTTTAGAACTAGATATGGACACTTTGAGTTCTTGGTAATGTCTTTTGGATTAACTAATTCCCCAACAGTGTTCATGGACTTGATGAATAGTATATTCAGGCCGTATCTAGACTTGTTGCGTTCAAAAGATGAGCATGCAAATCATCTGCGAGCAGTCCTTCAGGTTCTTCCAGACCGAGAACTTTATGCAAAGTTTTCTAAGTGCGAGTTCTGGTTGGACTCTGTAGCTTTCTTAGGCCATATTGTAACAGATGCAGGCATTGCAGTTGATACACAAAATATTGAGACTGTAAAGACTTGGCCCAGACCCATGACTCCGACTGAGGTTCGTAGTTTCTTAGGGTTAGCTTGGTACTACAGAAGGTTTGTAGAGGGGTTTTCTTCAATTTCAGCCCCATTAATGATGCTGACTCAAAAAGCAGCTAAGTTACAGTGGACTGAGGCTTGCGAGCATAGTTTCCAGGAGCTGAAGGACAGGTTGACATCAACACCAGTTCTTGCATTGCCAGATGGTTCAGAAGGCTATGCGGTGTATTGTGATGCTTTTGGTGTTGGGTTGGGATGTGTTCTAATGCAACATGGTTAGGTTATCGCATATGCTTCAAGGTAGTTGAGAAATCATGAGAAGAACTATCCGACCCACGATTTATAGTTGGCTGCAGTTGTGCATGCGCTAAAGATCTGGAGACACTATTTGTATGGCGTTCATGTTGACATCTTCACAGATCATAAAAGCCTTCAATATATCTTTAGATAGAAAGAGTTAAATCTGCGACAACGTCGATGCGTGAGTTACTGAAAGACTACGACGTGGACATTTTATATCATCCAGGAAAGACGGATGTGGTAGCTGATGCCCTCAGTCGAAGATCTATGGGTAGTTTATCATATTTAGATGTTGAGAAGCGTGAGCTAGCGCAAGAGCTTCATCAGTTAGCTAGCTTAGGAGTCAGATTGCTAGAGGCAGAAGATAGTGGGGTAACAATTCAGGACACAGCCGTATCATCTCTAGTTGTAGAAGTAAAATCACGGCAATAAGAGGATCTAGCTTAGAGCAGCTTAGAGCCAAGGCTCAGAATCAACAGACTTTAGCATTTGATATTGCAGGAGATAGAGTCCTTAGATATAGTGGTCGATTGGTGTTCCAAATGTTGCAGGGCTTCCGCATCGGATTATGGAAGAGGCACATCATTCCCGTTATTCTATTCACCCTGGTTCGACGAAAATGTACCATGTTATCAAGGAGATCTATTGGTGGCATGGGATGAAGAAGGACGTTGTTGAGTTTGTGGCACAGTGTCCTAATTGCCAACAGGTGAAGGTTGAGCACCAATAGCCCGCTGGGCTAGTTGAGGAGATAGCCATTCCTTTGTGGAAGTGGGAAGCAATTAATATGGATTTTATTATAGGGTTACCTCGTTCGCGTCGCAAGTTTGACTCTATTTGGGTAATTGTTGATAGACTAACAAAATCTGCCCACTTCTTACCTGTCAGGGCTACTTTTACAGCCGAAGACTATGCAGGGCTCTATATTATGGAGATTGTTAGGCTACACGGTGTCCCAGTATCTATTATCTCTGATAGAGGAGCACAATTCACTGCCAACTTCTGGAAGTCCTTCTAGAAAAGACTGGGGACACAGGTTAATCTTAGTACATCCTTTCACCCTCAGACAGATGGCCATGCTGAGCGCACAATTTTGACACTCGAAGATATGTTACGGGCGTGCGCGCTAGACTTCAAGGGAAGTTGGGATGACCACTTGCCTCTTATAGAGTTCGCATACAATAATAGTTATCATTCCAACATCGAGATGGCACCTTCTGAGGCTTTGTATGGGCGAAAATGTAGATCCCCCATTGGATGGTTTGAGGTAGGTGAGTCAGGGTTGATTGGACCCGACTTAGTACAACAGATAGTGGAGCAAGTTAAGCTCATTCGGGAGAGGTTGCTTACAGCTCAAAGCCGACAAAAGTCATACTCAGATGTGCGATGAAGAGACTTAGAGTTTTGTGTCGATGACTGGGTATTCTTAAAAGTCTCACCTATGAAGGGTGTTATTCGATTTGGCAAAAAGGGAAAGCTTAGTCCAATATTCATTGGGCCATACCGGATCCTTCGAAGGGTAGGATGAGTGGCTTATGAGTTAGAATTTCCTTTGGGGATAAAATCTGTTAATCCAATTTTCCATGTATCGATGCTACGGAAGTGCGTAGGAGACCCTTCTCGGGTTGTCCCAGTTGAGGATGTTCAGATCACAGAGGAGTTGTCCTACGAGGAAACTCCAGTTGCCATTTTAGATCGGCATGTCCGTAAATTGAGGACCAAAGAGGTTGCTTCGGTTAAATTATTGTGGAGGAACAAGAATATAGAAGAGGTGACCTGGGAAGCTGAGGATGGCATGAGGTCTAAATATCCTCACTTGTTTCATACCCTAGGGTGATGGCATATCAATTTATATTAGGGAAGTAAGGTAAGATACCTATTTGATTTTTTATATATATATATATATATACACTATTGCTTATTATAATTGTGGTTGTCGTTGTATATCTGCTCGCACTGTTATGGTGGAGCTATAGTGCTTAGCTATTTATGTCACCATGTGAGACGCCTAGGTTAAATTTTTTGCATTTCAGGTTCTTGGATTGTGACATCTACAAAGGATACACTGCCTAAATTTTGGCAACTCCTAAGGACTAAACCGCGTGACTCAGATTTTTCATTCGAGGACGAATGTTTCTAAGAGGGGATGGATGTAACACCCCGACTTTTCGAAACGTATAAATTGACTCGTATCTTCGTGGAAAGACCAGGAGGGTGTGTAATAAATTAAGAATGATGTTTTATGTGATATTTTAAGTGTTTAAGTGTTGTATCTCAAGTTTTGAAATTAGGTAAGTGGAAAAATAAAAGTTGGCGAAAGTTATCGTAAATTCCTTTTTAAAGATTTGTCTGAAATTTGGGTCAAATGTCTTAGACTTTTTCTCCTAATCTATTACGAGTTAGGGTCCCCACAACCTATGAAATCTAAGGTCTACGAGTCTAGTTTCTAACGCATCAACCCGTTCGTTCCTACGACTTCAGAATGGAGAGATATTTGCGTTTTTGCAAGACTGCGCAAGCATGCAGGTGAGGTGGGTCCCCTAGGTCGGTGGAACTTTATATATATTATCTTCTTCGACTTTTCTTCATTTTCCTTAGTGAAGAACCAGAAAAATAAAAAAACCTACAAAACCCACTTCTAGGACAAGCCAAGTTACTGATTTTCGTGACTTAAGACCTTGACAAAAGTTGTTCTACGCGTTGAGCTCGTCAACATGGTATAATTTGTTTTATTGATTTCCTAGCATATCGTACTCTGGTGTGTGGACAGCAGGGGTTTGGGCATATTTTAAAGTTTTGAGGTGTATTACAAACTTATAATCAAGGTAAGACCCTTCTTTCATCGACTCTAGCTTTGATAAGTCGCAAATAGCAATTTGCGATGGAAATAAATATCTTTTATCGGATTTTCATTGTATCTTCTATTCTTTTGTGTTGATTATGATCCTGCCTTGTTGTAGTATCAATGGGGGTTGTGATTAAAGTTATTAGGACATGTGAATTCAGCGAAAAATGTATGTTAAGGCTATTCCCTACTTACGGCATGTTTACTTAAAGCTTAGAAGCAATGTATTTGGGTTGTTATCCTTGATATACTTGTAGCCATGATTGTTGATTGTTGGCTGCTCGAGTTGATATAATCCTCCCTTGTCGGGATTCTTATTCAGTTAGTAGCGTCTCTATGTTGGACATGACTTAAAGGCTATCTGTATAGGTTGCTTATAACTAAGTTGCTCGCTTTTAGCGATTGGATTGTTATTGTTGCGATTGGGGCTATTGTGGTTAGTTGCAGGAATGTGATCTATGTCTAAAAGGGCTATGTTTTGCCTACATGGCTATAAGGATGCCTAAAAAGGGCTATGAGTTGCCTACGGGGCTATATTGATGCTTAGAAGGGCAATGAGTTGCCTACAGGGCTATATTGACGCCTAAGAAGCCTATGTGCTTCCTACAGGGCCATGTTGTTGCATAAGAGGGATATGAGTTGTCTATAAGCTATGTTGATGCCTAAGAGAGCTATGTGCTGCTTACGGGGGTGTATTAATGCCTAAGAGGGCTATATGACTGCCTATGGGGCTAGGGGACTACCAATAGGGGTATATAGGCTGATTGGCACCTTCCGTGCTTATGGGGGCCTGAGTAGGTGGTCTTGTGTGCTGTTTGTACCTACCGAGCTTATGGAGGATTGGTTAGGTTGTTGTTTTATTATTTTTGATAAGTTTAGATTTAGGAGCAGGTCAGTACACTTATCTTATCCTTGATTTATTTATCTGATTATTCCAGTACATCAAGATACCTCATCATAGTCTATTGCCTTTCATACTCTGTACAAGATTTTGTACTGACACCCCATTGCCTTGGGGGCGCTGCATTAATGCATGCAGGTCCTGACAGACGACTAAGTAGACCTCCTCAGCAGCAGGATTGACTTTTATCCGGTTGGCTAGTCCCTTTCCTCCGGAGCTGCCAGAGTTGGGAGGTTTGTTACCTTTGTTGTATATATCTTTATGGGTAGGATGGGGCCCTGTCCCGCTAATATTTACTACTCTTAGAGGCGTGCAGACTAGTGTGTGGGGTATATAGCTATGTTATGGCCATACTGGCCTATGTTGTTGGTGTGCTCAAGCTTGTAAACTGTTTGATGTATTGTATTGATATATACATGCTTTTAGTTTTGGTATAGATATCATGGTGGCCTCGACGACCCAATCAGGACTTATGTGCTAGTTGGCTATTTATTTATATGATCTCCTGGGAACCCAATACCCACAGACCATCGATTCAGAAACTTTGGATTTAAAACCTCTCTCTCGAGCAAGCCAAAAACACAAATTTAGGATAGTATTTGCAACTACAACCCATTAATATCAACCACAATTACTGAATGAAAGCACTTTTAAATAGCATTTACACTATCAATCAACAATACCCAACAGCTAAATCAACCCATAATCACATAATCACACCCCAAGAATTGGGGTTTTAGCTGGGCATCATAAAAAAGTAAAAATCATTACCAAGTTGTGTTTCCATCAACTGGGTATGATTGATATTGTCTTTACAAAGGTCTATGATGAAGAATCTTTAACACCCACTTTCAATTTCTCAGAAATGGAAATCTTCAAATCTTCAAAGCTAAGGAAATATCGTCTCTAAACTCAGTTCTATGCCCTCAAACATGAAAACTGAATAATAATGAAAATTTCTGAATGTTTGATACTAAACTAAAGATTTAAAAATGTATTTATAGTCGGCCAAAAATATGCTGCAAAGGACCATTCGGCGCAATAAGTCAGGATCACCGATCCACCCTTTGGTCAATTCCATCGCCTTTTTGCTTTGGCCTTCAGAAACTTCAAGCTATGTAACTTTGGGCGATATCGCACTATATCGCGGAACTGTTTGGCGACTCGCTCACTACTCCTTTTTATCGCCTACTTGATTTTCTCCTTCAAGGCTTGGCACACTGGAACATTAGGCGAGACATTAGCCATTCGGCGATTCACCCAATGGATTAGGCTATCCTCAGGCCTACTTTTCTTCGTCCTTTCAGCTTCTTAGACTTACCCTTAGATTTGAACTTTAGGAAATTTATTATAGAATTAGGTGAGTTTTTGGGTCTAGGCTAGACATAGAATAATATGAGTGTTTATAGACTCGTTAACTTACAAATTATGCACATATACTTGATAGATTGGAAAGGTTCGGAGGCATTGAGGAAAGGAAAAGCATTGGAGAAGTAGTTTGCTTGACTTCAGTTCTTCGGTGGAGGTAGGTTATGGTTTATTCTATGTGATAGATAGACTTTTAATAGCAGTTGATATTCATTGAGTGATAATGTGAAGTTCTCTATGTACTTGATTGTGTGGTTGTGTGGTTTGTGATTAGTCTGAAATCCTGAGACCGTGAAATTTATAATCTGAAACTCTCTCTATCGAAGTGATGCCTTGAATAAAGAAGGCTTGATGAAATATTGTTAATGAAGTGAAAAGTGGTGATAATAAATTGAGAATTAACGATATATTGGATTGGGTGCCACGTTCCGACATGGTATTATTGGATTGGGTGCCACGTTCCGGCATGGTATTATTGGATCGGGTGTCACGTTCCAACACGGGAATATTAGATAGGGGTGTCACGTTCCGACACGGTATTATTGGATCGGGTATCACATTCCGACACAGTAACATTAAAGAGGAAAACATATTGAATTAATGGAATGTACTCAATCTCAAAGAACTCATTTCCCAAACGAGCGTGGTGTGGAGGCATGAGTCCTCGTGTGTGCGCTTGATATTGTGATTGATTACGTACTTGCTTTAGTTGTCACTTGTTCATGTTGTTTGTTGTTTATCACCTACTAAGTGCTATAGTTGATTTTATACTATTACTTTATGCATATTAGTTACTATTTTGAGTCGGCCGATGATATCTAATCAGTACATGTTACCATGTACTGAGCCCTACTTGTATTTTTCTTTATTTTTATTTTGTGGAGTGCAGCGAGTGTACCAACGAATTCGACTTGCCCTCAGCTCTAGCCAGTCTCCAACATATCAGTTTCCAGAGTGAGCTATTCATCCAAGCTCGTGTTGGATATTCTTGATCATGGCATGATGTCCTTAGTTTTCAGACATAAACTATTTTATTCATTTATTTTGGTGTCTTTAATACTCTTAGACCTAATATTTAAAGAGTAGATGTCCTTGATGTGATGACTTTCAGGTTTTGAGAATGAAATATAGTAGACTTTAATGGATTTGTGTTTCTTACACTAATAGGATTTAAGCTTCCGCATTATGGTTAGTATTTTGTAAGTTGAATGATAAATATAAGTTGGGGTTGAATTCATTGGTTCGCCTACCTTGGAGGTTAAGTGTGGGTGCTACTCATGACCAGTTTGGGTCATGACACTTTGTTTCAAGTCAACAAGATGAGTACTTTTATTTAACATTATATTACATTTTGAAAATCAATCGATATTTTCAAATTGTTTGATGAAATTAATATTATTCTGATATCAACATTACATTCTAATTTACTAGCCTTTTTGTATAAGCCTGAATGATGTTTTGAAAATGTGATTCTATCAACAGGGCAGTTAGCGTCCTTTCATCTATATCCAGGTATGGATTTACTTCTTGTTAACAATAATTATTTTTGGAATGTTGATAATACCCAATTAGTTGGGTATGTGAATTTTCACCTTGTTGGTGAGGGTTCTAGCTATTTTCCACCTTGTAATTATCCCCTCCTCAATTTCCTCTTCCCCCATTGCCTATGTAATAAAAAAATTTGATTGGGACAAAGAAAATCATTAAAAAAAAGAATCTGATTAGTCATATGAATTAATCACCAAATTAGAACACCGATTGGGTGAGTTTAAAGAGTGCATATCCATGATTAGTTTAATTTGTTCAAGAAAATTCAAATGTTTAGTAATTTTTACTGCTAACAACGAAATTAGCTCTTAGTATTGCACGAAAAATATTAATAGACACACACACACACACATATATATATATACGTGTGTGTACCCAAAATTCGTCCTAAAAGGATAAGAGGTTGTAGCAAATATAATCCAATTTTTATATGCGGTATCAATCCTAAGAGAACTTTTTCTGTCATACTTTCAGATGACAAGTCAATAATCAACAAAAACAGTTTTTGATGATTGACAAAGTAGATCAGATTCTAAAAAAAATTAGCAAAGTAAAGCCGCGTGAGAATAAATTAGAATCCACGTAAGAATAAATTAGGAGTAGCCGACCTATTGAAGAGCCACTTTCGGACTCAATTAGGATTTTCAGGACACGCAAAACAGAATGACTATAAAAGGAGAAAGTTGAATAATAAGACATTAGATTTTGCACACAATGAATATCATTGTTTTCAGCAAAAGGCAAGAAGTGGCAGAAGGAGCATACAGCGGCAGAAGAAAGAAGAGCTAGAGTCACGTTTTCATTCTAAATAAGTTTATTGTTAAAGTAACTTGGAATCATTCTTGAGTTATAATAATTCTAAAAGTGAGTCTGTGATAGTTGTAACAAGAAGTTGTTGTGACTTCTTGGAGAGTAAATATAACAGTTATAGTTATTCGTTGGAGTTGAGGTACTAGAGTTAATCCCTTAGATTATAGAGTTGTAACCTGAAGCCGCTCTTTGAAGTTAGTGAGAAGTTGCTGAAAATCCTACACGATGTAGGTCATGGTTTTTCTTCCCTTGAGTAAGGAGGCTATAATAATTATCAATTATGATAATAAGAAGCAGAGATAAATATGATTTTTCATTTAAAAAAATTACGGAAAAGGGTCAAAATTGCCCCCGAACTATATGAAATAGACCATTTATACCCTCCGTTACATTTTGGGATCAAAAATGCCCCTACTGTTATCCTAAGAGACCACAAATACCCTCAAGAGTTAACACCCCAAATTTTTGTTGACGTGGCAAGCCACGTGGGACTAATCCT
>JAJOOR010022640.1:0-20195 GCA_036250505.1 Solanum acaule | reverse complement strand
ACCCATTTCCCACTCAATTTTACCCCCTGAATAAGAATATGAAGTCGAATTTCCGAAATCATGCACGGATTTTGAGATATATGGAAATTACAATTATAGGTGTTTCCGAAGCACATTTTCGGGCATTTTTGGGGTCGTTTCAGCGATGGATGAAGAACTTTTGGCCCTTAAAGAAAATAACACATGGGTTTGTTTCATGTCCTTCAAATGTCCGTCCAATTGGAAGTAAATGGGCTTATTCAAATAAAATTCATTCTGATGGAACTCTTGATCAATAGAAAGTTTGGTTTGTTGTTCTTGAAAATAAATAGGAGAATGATGTGGGCTATGAAGAGACTTTTGCACCTGTAGAAAAATGACTATTGTGCGAACAATTATTGCCATCGCTTCTTCACAAAATTGGTCTCTTCATTAAATGGATGTCAAAAATGTTTTTCTCCATTGTGATTCTAAAGAAGATATTTATATGAAACCTCCACCTAATTTGTTATCATTACCTACATGGGATGTGGGCAAGCTCCCCAAAATCTCAATTTTCTGACAATTCCTCGCGTCATTAGGTATTTTCTAGGAACATCTACTTATGGATTATTCTTTCCTAGATTTTCTAGTATTTGTATTACTGCTTTTAGTGATTATTAATAGGCACGATGTCCTGATACTGGTCGTTTAAGCACTGGTTGGTGCACGTTTCCTAGAAAATCATTGATCTCTTGGAAGAATAAGAAGCAAGATCGTGTATCCAATTAATCAACAATGCTTGAATATTGATCTATGTCTACTACTTGCGCTGAGGTTGTGTGGCTTCGTTGATTACTTACTAAGATGGGATTTCGTCATCTAATCCTACTCTTCACAATTCTTATAATACTGGTGTTATTCAGATTGCTACTAATCTTGTTAATCATGAGAGAACCAAGTGCATCGAAGAAGATTGTCATAGTATAGCATATAGATGAAATCGAGAGGAGATTCTATGCAAGGATTCTATGAGATCGAAAGAAGATTAGTGTCCTTCAAGATGACCCGGCCTATTCATGAATGTTCAGCACTATAGAGAAATACAATTTCCCCTCTGGGGCATTGATATCCAATCAATGCGCCCCTATATTGCTTATTACTTTTGAAAGCTTCCAAAATATTAGTTTAATTGTTACCATTGATAACAAAATCCTTTTGTTTATATTGGTGGAATCATCCACTCACTTGTTTTTACTACTACAAAAAATGACTTTACAATCCAAATTTCTTCGAAAGAATTTTCTACAATATTCAATTCTCTGTGAGATTCTACCAGTGACTCTTAGTTGGGTATTTTTATTGACGACGATAGATGCCTCTTTTAATTGTCTTTGAAGAGTACATTTGAGCATTATCACAGAGAAGGAAATAAAGAAGGTCAAAAAGGGAACTTGAATCTACTCTCCACGATGAGTCTCCACAAGTTGAAGACAAAATACTTCTATGAGTTGCAAAATCCTCTAGGAGAGAAGGGTCTGATTAGGAAAATCTGGAAATGAACGAACTTCATATTCTATAAATCATTTGGAAGATTTGAGTGCGAGAGGGGATAGTTTTCTAAAGGAGAAGTAGGGTTAATAATGTACACATTCTAAGAGAGAGAGAGAGAGGAGACGAGTGATATTCATCTAAAAAGGTTGACAAGCGTTTAGGTGTTCTTAACTTTCTCATAACAGATGCCTTAAATCAAATAACCGTTATCTTTGCAAAATCCGAGATGAATTCTCACATCATGGGAAGCATAATCCTGGTCTCTTTTATCTGATAATGAAAACTTTGAGACTATAATTTGCTACTTACACTACTCGATTATAGTTACACATTGTTACTGGAACACTAAATCAAACCCAATATTTACTATACACATTTTTATTTTCTGGAAATATCTACCACAAATGATTATAAGATCTAGTAGACTTATTTCCTCTACATTCCCTGTAGGATCGACCTCAACTCTTGTTAAGTTCTGTAATTGATTTCGACCATTTATACTTATTAAGTGAAGTGTAAGTTTGGATGAATTAGTTTTTCATGGAATTCATCTCTATTTCAATTACCCATGCATGTAAAATCATTGATCACTTGTGCTTGTAAATGTAATCTATAACACAGTGGAATGCTTGCATATCTCCATCCAAGTTCCTTTTTCTTGGTTAAAATTCTGAGTTGTAGTTAGCTGTCATTGTTGTTGATTGACATGCGAAGATGGAATTCTCCAAGCACTTTTAAATAGATTATAAGTTAATTTCTTAATAGTGGTCCTTCATTAAGCGTACTTATTTTATAATATGCTAAATTAAAATGGTTAAAATATCTGTATATTTCAAATAAATAAAAGTACCCTTATTTTTTAGATTACTGTTATAAAAAGTGATTTAACACATTATTTTTTTTGTTTTATAAAGGATCCACGCTTCATCAAGTCAACTATCAAAGTGAGGGATAATTAAGATGTATTTTGTCAGCAACAAAGAAGGCATAAGGGATACATTTTTGTTATAGGTTATAATTAAGTTATTTTAAACTAAAAACCATAATTCAATGGTCATTTTGTTTAATTTTCGCATTGTTGTGCAACAAAAAATAAGGAATTGGAGTTCCAACTAAAATAAGTGGGCTTCAATGTAGCTCCCAAAAGCCCATCACTTTTGAATTTATTTGTGGATCATTCAAGCACAAATATCTCTATTTTAGGGTAGTTGTCAATTTTATCTTTTGAATTAATGATTTTATTTTTTATCTCTAAACATGCTATGTAATTAAAAATAAATTTGTCCAAGATACCCTTTACATTAAAATCAAAATACCATGACACAATTTATTTCTTACGAGGAAAAATATATTTACAAGAAAAAATTCGCAGCACACAAATTATGTTTTAAAAGTCATAAATTCAATTTTAGAACATTATGTCTTAAAAAGTCAAAATCCATAAGTTACGAAATAACTTAGTTTCTATAGAACTAATATTGATGGATACATACGTTTAGTTTTAAAACCACAAACTTATCTCTGAGTGACATAACTTATCCTAATGATCTTTTGTCAAATAACATAAAAGTTCTCTAAACTTATATTGGACAAGATAAAATGTTCTCTGTACTTATGTCGAACAAGTAACTTATACTCTCCGAATTAGATACTACATAACTCATGCTGAACAAGACAATTTAGTTCTAAATTTCTGCATTCCAAAATTAGGTCAGAACTAAAAATACTTTAATCTAAAAAATTTAATTCAACAAAAAAAAACAATTTAAAGGACAAAACTAAATACCACAATTAAAATATGATTTATCTGCACAAAACTTGTTTGTTTGGGCAATGTTAGAAGTGCCCATCATATAATTGAGTTTTGGCCCACATTGGAAGAGCCCTCATATGAGTGAGTTTTGTCCCGCGTTGGAAGAGCCCTGTTATATGAGTGAGTCAATAGCCTAATAGTTGGGATATAGGGCACACAAGGTAAAAATTTAAGGAAAGCAATTAGAGGTGGAGGCGGAGGTGGAGTTTGAGGCGGAGACAAAGACACAGACTAAAAGGAAGAGGGCAATGAAATTTCCGAGATGGAGATATGTTTTAATAATATCAGGAACTTTTTTTGAGGCAATCATAGATTCTATCTTATTCATCGCACTGAACTTCACTACAAGGTATTATGATCTTGTTTTTCTTATTCTATGCTTGTTTATTTATGAGAAAGCGAGATCATATGTATAAATTATTGTTATATTATTGTAGGATATGTGGAACGAGAGATTGAAGAAGTTTGAGGTGGAGCTCAAAATAAAGCAAAGTATGTACAAACATATATACCCCCAATCAGTTGGTACCCTCTTGAGAGATAGGTACTTCTAAACATTCATTTGCTAATATATTCACTTTTTGTAGAGTATAGCTTAGATAAGCTTTGAATTAGATTCTTGTGTATTTGGTTGATTATGATTTGGAAATTCAATCCAAATTGCATGCTCCAATAACAATGAATAATTGGGTATGTAATTGATGTTTTGGAATTTAGGGTGAATTTCTCGTGTCAAGCTTATGTCTTGTTGATAATAACTTATGTTTTTGCTCTGAAATACAATGTGTTTAGTAGATATCTTACTTGTGAATTAGATAACATGAGGGTCTTATTTAGGGCTTGTTCATGCTAAAATGTAATATATCGTTAAGCTTGACAATTGTGAATTATGAATTTTGAGTCATGGATACTTAATTGCCTTTAATCTGAAATTACTTTCTAAGATCGGGTGATCAATCAATATACATATATAGTATTTTTAGTATTCAATATAAAAAATAGTGTGTGGGTAAAAAACAATGGTTGCCCAAGCACCTAGTAACATTGATTTAAGTCTCCACTATACCCTACTATGATAAAGACCGTAGAAGTCAAGAGAAGAGGTGTTGACTCATGCTTATAAAAGTAAACAATTTATCTGTGTTGTTTTATTGGAGTAGAAAATCTCCTATAAAATGTGATATGTCCAATCCATACAAGTTTGGGTAGGTTATTGTAGTGTTCATGGAAGTGTGAAGTGAAAAAATTTGGCAAGGCTTGCTTTGCTTAAACATGAATTGTAAGTGAAATGCCCTCTTTATTGAAGTGAAGCGCAATTTAACTGAAAAAGGACCAACATAAATAGAAAAAATATAGAAAAAGTTCAAATTATAAGCTAAAGAGTAGATATCACAAAATCAAAGCTATTAATGGTTAAACATTTATTTCTTGTTCTTCTAAATGATCTACTTGGAAATGATTGTTAGAATCTTATATTTCTCCCTTACCATTTTATTTCTCATCATTTTCTTCAAATCCATTAATTATAATCTCCCTTATAAAAATCTCTTTCACACTTCCTTATCTTATAAATCCATATCACAGTTATCATAAAAGAGTTATTGGTTCAAACTTACTAATGCATTGAGGCCCTTACATCATAAAGCTCTGCTTCATGCTTAAAGTGGTGAAGCTATTGATTTTGTAAATACTGGGTTAATGACCCACTCATTTATTAACTCAGTCCATCCTGACCTCTAAAAATTCAGTCTATTTAAAAGTTAGATTGTTGTGGTTTCGTTTGTGAGAAAGACGTATGTCTGAAAGAAAGCGAATTAAATTAAGTATATAGTAATATTTTTAGTAGCTTTATGTATTTTATTATAAAATAGGATTATTTTTAAAATTTTGTTTCATAAGTATTAGGCTTAGCAATTGTTATTTATCTAGAAGACAATTTATGTTTCCTAGTTTCATAAGGATTAGACTTCTTACTGAAGTAATAAGACTCCCTATTTAAAAGGAATTTTGTGGAATAAAACAGGTCGTATTTTAATTTTAAAAACATGTTATTGGAGTTCCCTCATCCATTGAAATCTTATGATTCAACATGTCTTTAATGAGTGGAAGTTATATTCAAAATAGTTTGTTCTAGGAATTCGAACAAAGACAAAGAAAAGTCAAAGTAAATTGACTTATGTTTTCCTGTTCATCGTCCTATGACTTGATCCGTCTCTAGACCTACTAACAATTTGATATCGGGGACTGACACAACGAGGTCATTTCCAGATTCCAAGAAGAACATGGAATCCATACTAGCCACTATAATATGCAGAGTTAAATAGCATTAGTGATGGCAATGGGGCGGTTTTGGGTGGGGGCAGAGAGGGTTGAGCTTAACCCACAAATTTTTTAATCTGTCTTGCCCCGCATAACAGTTTTTTCATTTTCAACCCACCCCACCCCGCTCGCCATAGATCCGCCCAGCATAATTTTTTTGATATTTTCTTTTTCTAGTTAAGTTTGTTACTAAAAATAAAAATAATAAAAATAAATTCTTTTTTACATTAAGTTGCATTAATTTAATAGGAAAGTGACTTAAAATTTCAAGAACTCCAATTATCAACTCCATGATAATTATGATTCTAAGAATTATCATCCTCCTGTCTTAGGGGAAATATTTAAATAAAACTTGATATGCTTGGCCATAACAACACTTCTAGTTTTTTTTACCCTTCTCCATCCGAAACTTCATTATCAACTTCTGCACCTCCATGTGTTAATCTTGAGGTAGTTCTGAGCCAGAGTGCATAATCTTAAACAATAGTATTCATTTCTTTCTTTCTTGTTTAGTGCTTGTAATTCTTTATGGAGATCTTGAAATGCCTCAAAGACATTTGATTTGACATCAGAATGATCACATTGACAATCATCTAGTGTCACGTAAAAAAAATCAATTATTTTTCTATACTTGTGGAATCATTAGAACATGGTTTTCCGCTTGATGAAAATAGTGTAACACCAACATCTCCTCCGGTTCAAGTTGCAAACTTATCTGCTTGTTGGGACTAACTAATTTTCTTTTTGAGAAACTAATAGTGCATGCTTTCTCAAACTTAACTAACTTCATTTCAATCTTTTGGTTATACTTTTTGGTCATGTTTTCCGTTTCTAAAGAAAATAATTAAAGAAGAAAAAAAATATATGGAAAACATGACCAATAAGCAAAAGATTGAAATAAAGTTGATTGAGTCTCAGAATGCAAGTACTGTTAGTTTCTCGAAAAGGTAAAAACATTATTTTAGTATGCATATAAGATTACAACTTGGATTGAAGTATATGTTGGTGTTATGATTTTTTTCACAAGTGTAAAACCATGTTTCTATTTATAGGTAAACAAAAAAAATAGATAATATTTTTTAGAGAAACTAGAAGATCACTACCGTAAACATGTTGACCGAAGATCGAATGTCTTTGATGCTTTTTAAGATCTTTGTAAAGAATTTCAAAAGCTCTGAAACACAGAAATTTGCATAAAAACCAAATGTACAACCAAGTGACCCAATTGTTAGTCCTAGAAAATAATAAATAATTTGTGGTCGCTACAGGAACGCTCTTAATGACTAATAGAAGGCATTAACATATAAATGACCTGGAGGGTCATTACACCCATTTGAGACAAAGCATTGAAAGGAAGAACTACCAAACATTAGCTGTTAGTGGGCAGTGCAAATAGAGGTGATTCACTTTTCATTGGGTTTTTCACATAGGTAGAATCCTTTGATAAGGATAATGCCTCTCTTTTTGAGTTTATCTAGGATCAGACATGCAACTTTTTAGGGGTCTAGGTAAATCAATTAACTCTATGAGGTTTTCTAGTTCTCCCAACATGTTTATGTGGCTGGTACTTAAGCACACCATTTACACACCATCCTTGTTTGTATCATTCTTTCACAGTGTAATCAGTCATCTTCCTATCTGGGGCAAAATCCAAGTTATACCCTCTAATGAAACAAAGAGATGGAGGAGCTCATTGACTTCGTAGTCTTGATGATTGCTTCCGTAAGAAGTTGCATTTATGATTATTTTTTAGACTTCATTAACCTTGAATGCAGTTATTGAATCTTCTAATGTGGTCAAATATCATCTTTGTTATTAATATAGTTGTTGTTAGTCCTCAGTCATCAATATACAAGTATTTTTCCATAAAATTATAGGTTATGAAGTTCTTTTGTTATTTAGTAAATTTTATGTTTTTTCATCTTTAGGTTCCATGATGCTTTGTGTTGTCTAGATTGATAAGTCAATTAAAATCTTTTATTGAACAATGTAAATGTGATGGATCCAAAAAAACCATCTTCCACTTATAATTCCACTTATATCACTGTCACGACCCAGTAGTACCCCCTAGACGTAACAGGGCGTACTCGACCCCGAAGGGCTCTAATACAAGCCCTTTGCATCATAACATAGGTAATAGAGTTGAAAATACGGGACAAATTAAAACTTTTATAATCGAAGTAATTTTCATAACAAAAGAAGCGGAAGTCTGCTAAACCTTTGTCTCAAACCATCTAACATAATACTTGAATGAAACTCTTGGGACACAACCCATATAAAGTCTAAACATAAAGAAATGACATAAAGGTAAAGTGGATGTTGTCCTCGAAGCTATGAGGACTCCCCAAGATCTTCAACTCTTCTAGATCCTTGAAACCTAGCCTCCAAAGCAACTCAAGCCTCCAACCCTACATTTGGTTGGAATGTAGGCAATATGCGTTAGTACAAAATGTACCAAGTATGAAAGCTAACACAACATCATAAGAGCATCTCAAATGGTTAGTCAACATAAGACATAAGCATAAGAGAAAATAACATGATCATAACACAAGCAATGTAGCCATGGGACAATCATCAACACAAGCATCATATAAACACAAGTCAACATAAGACATATTTAATGAGCATTGGAGATACATCATGTTCATGCCATAGTTTTTACTTAGACTTTCATGGTTACATACTTCAACCTTAAGTCATTCATATTACAAGAGGACTACTTCACAAGCCACCTCCAAGTATACTTGTGCAATGCAAGGATAGCATCCCGTACAACCATCCATGCTAAGTACATCTCTTTGGTCATTCTTGGGCATAGTCCACCTTCACATTCAAGACTTAGGTCTTCATGTCATCTTAATTACAATCTATGTACATGGTCAACTCTTAAGCTTCTCTATGCCATAAGGGTATCATACTTCCAAGTAACCCCAAAACACACTTGTGCAATGCATGAAAGTCATCCTATACTACCCTTCACACTAAGCATAGCCTTGAAGTCATCCTAGTTATATTCACCCTACTTTGGACTCATTGTTAGCTTAACTCTCATAACTAAGGAAATCTCTCACCTTTAGTCAACTATAACTAGGAAAGGCAACTCTAGCACAATCCTATCTCAATACTTCTCTTTAATGACCCTAACTCATACTTGTGCAATGCATGCATAGCACCCCATAATACTATACATGCTAAGTACTACCTTTAGGTCCTCATGCTAACACTTCTTTGTTTGGAACCTAGTTCCTCTCTTTAACTTTAGAACACTATGAGGTACTCTCTCAAGCACATCTTAGTTCATTAATAACTTGAACCCTATGAAATACTATCTTAAGTATGTCTATGTTCATTACTAGCATAGATACTATGAGATACTTACCTAAGCATGTCTAACTCCATTTATACTTTGAACACTATGAGATACTCTCTTAGGTATGTCTAAGTTCCTTCTTCATATAGACCCTATGAGATACTATCTTAAGCATGTCTAAGTCCATTTACACTCTTGAACACTATGAGTTACTTCATTATGTAAGTCTTAATTCATCTTAGTTCATTATGCTTTAAACACTATGAGATGCTTCTCAAGCATGTCTTAGTTCATTGGATATGGAGATTGCTACTAGGAACCTTAATTCAACTATGTAAAGGATACCATCTCATGAGACCTAACTTTGGGAAAACCCACACTCTACTACCTAAGAGTTTCCCCTTTAACTTGGATAGTCCTCACATCAACTAGGTGTTGCTCTCCTTTCTTCTTGGAGTTCGGACCCTATCTTGTGTGACACTCCATCTCATTGTCAATATCCACTTGGAGCCAAGCATACACCCCAAGGTTTACTTGTTAAGACTTTCTTAACACTCATCTCTCATGGAAGGATGTCCTATAAGTATAGGCCTTTCACCACAATTCAACCTATTAAACTTCTATTCTCTTTTAGATTTTACTCTCACAGCCTTAGCAACACTAGGTAATCACATTAGTGTCACCCTAAAGCCTTAGCTATCTTGGTCACAAACCCTACTCTCAAGGTTTCTTTCTTAATCTCTTCTTTATACCTAGATTTCAAGGTAATTTGATCACATCATTCATTATTCGGTGATTCTAGTCTTAATTGATCATAAAGGTTCAATTCTGACTTTACAAGTCAAGATCAATCATATACAATAGAGTCTAGTTCAATTCATGATTATATGATCCTAACTTTGATCGATTACAACACATAACATTGAATTAGGAAGATCACATATGAACCTTCAACTTTGCATCTAATGGCATAAACCCACAAAGATCACATTCATCAATTTAGATTAAGTTTCATCATAGAAATCACATGAAATCATCATATTATCATTAACCAAAGCTAAATCAATCATTATTGGGCGATATCCACTAGATTGGAATCACACCCAAACCCTATCCACAATGTAAGAACAACCCTAGCTAGAATGGGGGTTTTGATCCACAATTGGGGGATTATTATGGGGGCTCTATGGGTGGAAGAACCCATAGATGAATAAGCTTCGCATACCTTCAATCAAAGCCCCAAACAAAGCTTAATCAATGGAGAATCGACCTAGATGCTGCCCCTCTTCTTCTTCCTCTTCTTTGCTTCTAGAGAGAGAATTTCTTGAGAGTAGTTTAGAGGTTCTAAGATGAATGAGTTAAAGTGATTAGTTTAGGGTCTATTAACTATTTATAGGAGGGTAATTAATTAACTAAACGTCCACCCTAACCCCTAAACTAATTACTAAACTAACCCTCAAAGCCTAACTTAAAACTAAACTTGCCAAAACTGGCAGCATCTACGGATCCCCATCCACGGACCGTGGATGGGTCTAAGGGCCATGGTTTGGGTCCATAAATTGGACCTTGGGCTCAAATGTTGCAGGGTGTTGCAGGCCTGACCTACACCCATGACCTACGGGGCGTAGGTTTATCTAAGGGGCGTGGTTTGCAACCGTAGGTCACACTTTTTGACTGTTTTGGGGGACTGTTTTGGGGTCTTCCTCACGGACCCCTTGGGTGGTCCTTGGGGAGTCGTACCCGGACATTTAACCCCAAAACATGATATTCAAAGTACGGGAGCCATTTATTTTGATTTTAACCCTCATACGACACACCAAAACTCTTTCCAAGGACTCTACATCTCACTAGTTCATCTAACTAAAATATGGGGTGTTACAATCACAAAGTAATATATATGAATTGAATCTAAAGCCAAATGAAAACAACTATGTTATACATGTATTTGCATATATAATGTTAATTTTTTGTTATGTGTACAGTTTCTCCAAATGTGACTCAAGAAAAAATATGTACACTATACCTCAATAAATCATTATGATATGATATTAAATCCCCCCCCCCCCCCCTCCTCCTCCCTTGGTACAGTCTTCAAGAATATCAATCATAGAACATCCCGACTTGTAGCATTCTTTCACAGAGTAATCACCCTTCATCCTGTTTGGGGAAACAACCATGTTGTGCCCTCTAGTGAAACAAAGGGATGGAGGAGCTCATTCACTTCCTAGTCCTTATGAATCCGTATTAAAGTAATTGTATTTAATGTTACTTTTTAGCGTTGAGTAGCTTTTTTAAAGTTGTTAAACTGGACCCTACTAAGTGAGATTTCATTATGTATGTTGTTGAACTGATGACTTCCCTTTTTACATCACCTATATCACTTTAAGTATTTATCTTTATGATTTCCTTTATGTAACATCGACAATTCTTTTTCCAGTAATGTTAAATTAATGTAAGGCTTAGTTCCAAAATTGGATAGTAATGTTGGATGCCCCATTTCATACAAGAACAACTGTTTTATTCATAAATGGGATAGAAATTCACTACTAGAAACTCCAAGCAGAAGGACATGAATTGTCTACGATCAATAGGAAAATGGTTAGACAGTATAAAGACAAATTCTTCAAAAGGAAAATTTAAGCACAAAGAAACTAGGGAAAAGGCTCAAATATGCCATCGAATTTTCAGAAAAGGCTCATTTATGCCATCCGTTAAAATTTTGGCTCATCTATGCCATTACCGTTTAATAAAAGGCTTATTCATGCCATTATTTTGTAACAGTGGTTTTGCAAAACCATTTTTTACACGTAGCCAATAATATTTCGGCCACGTCATTATTTTTTTTATAAAAAAAAAATTCAAAATTTTGAATAAAAATTGAATTATAATTCGGCCACGTCATTATTATTTTTTAATTCAATTTTTGTTCAGAATTTCAACTTTTTTTATAAAAAAAATTAATGATGTGCCCGAATTATTATTGGCCACGTGTAAAAAATGGTTTTGCAAAAATTGAATTAAAAAAAAAATAATGACGTGGCCGAATTATAATTCAATTTTTGTTCAGAATTTTGAATTTTTTTATAAAAAAATTAATGACATGGCCGAATTATAATTGGCCACGTGTAAAAAAAGCTTTTGCAAAACCATTGTTAAAAAATAATGGCATGAATGAGCCTTTTCTTAAACGGTAATGGCATAGATGAGCCAAACTTTTAATGGATGACATAAATGAGACTTTTCTGAAAGTTGAATGGCATATTTGAGCCTTTTCCCAAGAAACTAAAAGGAAGGAAGTTTAGAGCTCAAACTTAAATCTTAAAGCATGAGTTCTACATTGCTGCATTCACAAAATATCCATCATTCACGCTCAAGAGTTAATTCCCAAATAAAAATTGCACTTAGGAGTTTTGTAGTGTGTATAACAAAAATAATGAATGCGTTAATTTTTTGTATTAGTAATACCTTGTTTGGTACACTTTTACATGCTATGTAGAACTAATGCAAACATTAGTTACACACTCAATTGTTTACTAAGATGTTTCTTACTAATATCATGGATTTCTAGGTATTTGTAATGCAAGGAATTTTAATAGATGCTTAAAAGACCTAGGGGTGGTAATTAGGTAGGTTGGTCAAAGTTGGATGAGTCATAATGGGTTAAAACAACAATCAGTTATAGACCCAACCCAACCCAAATTTTCTGGGGTCAAAATGGGTTAGGTAATGTATTACATTATGGGTCAAGACCCAATCCAACCCAATTTTTACTAAACTTAATTGTTTTTTTTGTTCTTCTAAACTATTTCAATACCTAATCAATTTATATTTTTCTCTTTTATGGCTATATTATAACATATCCAATTTAAAAAAAAATTAAGAAAATTTTGACAAGATTTTTCATGAGCTCATTTGGGTAACATATCTACCCAATTTTAAATGGGTTGAAATAGGTTGAGCTAATGAAAGGGCGGGTCACTAACCCTCCCAAACTTAAATGGTTTGGGAGGGTTGGATTGGTTGGGGTTTGATGTTCCACCCCTATAAACACCTCATTACCCCTCAAAATATGTTTTACATCTTTTCAATCATAATTGTAACAATCTAAATTTTTTTTACCTAAAACTCGAACACTTCTTCATTGTGAATGGAATTTTTCCGAGTGATTTTAAACTTTCTTAGGTGTTAAGGTCACTCGATGTAGCACCTCGAGTTTAAAAAAGAACTGAAGAGAAGTTTGTCCAAGTCACCCATCATTTTCTTAAGTTTTGGGTCAACTTCAAATGACCATATCTTTTATCACAAAGATTTAGGTGGCCCATGAACTATCAAATTAAAAGTCTTCGATTCCTCTTTCCAACACCACCAATTTTTCTAAAATCCGAGCTCTGAGCAAAAAAGTATGACTGATTTATTAACGTCGCTCAAACCTAGCAGCAGCTCCATGATGGCTCCGCGTTACAGAGCCAGTACATACCTCACTGCCCGCTGGAAAATTATTCTGACTCCTAGCTCGTTTTATTTATATCTTTAAGGGTATTTTAGTCCTAAACCCCTAAGGAGGTTATCTAAATTACCCTAAACATGTAGAAAAATCAATTTTCATAAATCAAACACTCATTCACTCTAAAATTCTACGCTCAAGAAATTTAAGAAACGGTAAGGATAGGGCTCATCTTCCAAGATTTTCCTTCAAGTTTCTTAAAGAAAATTGTTCTTCCAGGTAAGTAAGCTTTCATAGTGTTGGGTTTGTTCGCCCTCACGCCAATCATGTAAAATTTCATCCATGAATTATTTTTATAGTTGATTGATTGAGATTCTTAATGAATTCTTGAGGTTGGGCTTCACTCATTATTAATGGAGTCTTGTTGAGTTCTTAAGGTGAGGGTTTTCAGAATGAGTGTTATTCTTAATGAGTTTTGTGTGGGTTTCATTGGAAACGTTTTGGGTTTATGAAAATTTGTGAATTGGGACCATAGAACTACATAGGGTATGAATTGAATCGAGTTGGGAAAGGAAGAAAATATCGGGAAAATAATCACGCCCAGGTCGACGTCACGGAGACGCTTAAGATTTTTCAGTTTTGAGATAGTCACCCCATCTCCACGTTATAGAGAGGATACGAAGTCCTCTGCCTGAAAAATTATTTTGCGACAAAAAATTTAATTCATCATCTATTTCGCGCTAGTGACCTCCAGTTTGTGCCTTTGCTCGTATCTTATTATCAACTATCTAAACTTCTTTTAATCATTGAGATATCCTATGTCGTAATCATAATCCTTGAATTCATACTTCAAATTCGAGGTAGAGTTAAGAGTAAAGTGGGAGAAAGTCCCTTTGGGTCTTTTTGAGGATTATTCTATAATTACTTATAATTTCTTTCAAGATTGGAGTAAGTGGGCATGAGACTTAGAAGAGTGTATTCATGAGTCTACATTATCATTGAGATCCTTGAATAGTTGATGCCCAGAATTCCGCATGAATTCCATCAATTGAGTATTTTTTAGAGGAGTAGTATCTTCGAGTTCTTATTCTTGAGTATTGATTCCCTAACCTATTTGAGATTATATTCCTAATTATAGGACTACCATATATTATACATGAAGGTTTTTGAGTTCAGTTGTTCATGCCCATAATTCCACATAAACCCTATAAGTCGAGCATTTTTTAGATGAGTAGTATCATTGAGTCCTTGAGTTCCGAGTATTGATTTCTATATATGGTTATTGAAACCCTTGAATGAGTCATTCACATCCATGATTTGGCATGAACTCTATTTTGAGAAGTCTTTTACAATTATTTATAATTTGTTTAAAGACTTGAGTAAATGACTATGAGGATGACGAGATGCGAGTTTCATTTTTTAAAATGAGTATAAGGGGACTAAATATTCCAAAGAGTAAATATTTTTTACATTTAAAATGAGAGGAAACATCGATTTACAAATGAGTTCATGAGAAGTTTTAAGCACTATCTCTTTTAAGAGAACCTTTTGAGTAATAATCTCAAAGTTTGAGGATGAGGAAATGTTTTTAAACACATGAGCAAGTGTCATATTATTTGGAGTAGTATTCAACATCGATATGGGGATGAGTTCAGACAACTCAAAGTTCTCATAAAGCATGTATGCAAACGTGGGTAGAAAGGATCATACATTTTTGATGATTCCTTATTACTTTTTAAGCATAGCTTAGTAGATCCACTTAGTTAAGGATGTCCTATACTCCGGCAAGGTATAGGGTAGTTCTGGAAGTGTGGACGAGATATCATCACATAGCTCATACCGATGGTTTTCGGTTAGAGAACTCCCAAATAAGAATAAAGAGTTTATTATTGTATTTTCATATATATTTGAGTTATTATCTACTATTTTAAAAGTTTCATGTATATAGCATCTTTTGTTGTTGCTTTCATTATGATTTGAGTTTAGTATCCTAAGTTGAGTTGAGTATTTTGAGTTGAGTTATGTATCCTTGAGGTTAGTTAAAGTATTCCTGAGTTGAGTTGAGTATTCTTGACTCATGTTGAGTTGACACGAAGTGAGTATGTCTTCCTTTTAATCAGTTAGAAATTATACTTATGTTGCGGATTTCCCCTTACATGCTCGTACATTCCATGTATTGATGCCATTTGGCCTGCATTGTTTCATGATGCAGATACAGGTATTCTGGATCATCAACATGCATTTCATTCAGGTCATGTGATATTCCACTCAGCTTTGGTGAGCCTTGTTACATTCCGGAGGACTTCAACTTTACCTTACAGTATGTAGTTTTGAGATGTTATGAATCCTGTCCCGATATCCTTCTGTAATAGTAGAGGCTTCATAGATAGACAGAGTTGAGGAGTTGTTTGTATTTACTTTCATTTGAGTTGTTATACAAACTCTGAGTATATATATGTTTAGTATTGTTCAGACTTTTTAAAGTTGAATAGTAGAGTTCAATGAATTTAATTTAGTTATAAGTTTATGTATGCTTGAATTAGTCTTCCGCTTGTAGTCAACCAGGATGAGGGTTCACTTGGAACCTGCAATGGTTCTCGAGTGCCGGCAACGTCTAGGGTGTAAACTCGGGTTGTCACAATAATTGTGAAGAATATCTTGTAAATAAATATTTTTATGCAAGAACTTCTAATACATTACATAAGAAATAATCTATATATAGTTTATGCAATCATTATGAATACACTTTATTTAGCATTATTCTGACACACTATACCAAACGGCCCCTTAGTAAATATTAATATTACTCATTATTAGGAAAGTTACCATTATTAATCAAAATCAATTTATAAAGCACAAGAAAGCCACCTACGAGTAAATTTCTATTCTATGTTCATGTTTACCCAAAAAACAATTGTTTAACAAAAAAAGTTTTAATATTTAAAATTTGATGGGGTTGGCTCCGCAGATATTTGTGATTATACTTGTCAAAGTGATGGAAAATCTGGGGAGGTATTCCAACTTTGTGCTAGAGACTATGATGGGATATCTAATTTGAATGTTGATCCAACTCATATAACTGTGAAAGCTGATATTTGTACATTTTGTATATTTCACTAATTTTGAAGGTGTGCATATGATGATGATTCCTTAATGTAAATTTGTTATCAACGTTAGAAAATTGCTAGATATGACCTTGTAGGATATGTGCAATTCTCGGTATAATTCTCACAAGGATGATGATGACAGTGGTAGGGAACCATCAGAAAAGCAAAAAGAAGTTCTGAAGTTGTTCTATGTCAACTGTATGATCATTGTTTAGGATGTTTGCAATTGTGAAGTAAGTTGTTTAAATGTTTGGCTATATTCTTTGTGCTCGTTCAGCATGCCAGACTCCTTCTGTTTTCTGTGTTAAACTAATTTTGAAGCACTTACTGTTGACATTATATATTCCATTGTTTATTAATAAAATATTGCCTATGTAGTTATGTGGAGAACACACAGAACCTAGGATACTTAGGCATGAGTTTTTTGCATCATATATAATATAATCTCATAGTTAGGAGTCATTGTATCGAAATGCTTCAAGAGGTGACTAGATGATTATCATTTTATTTATACAAAGGGTTTCAACACATGCATAAGATTGATTAATGACATAACTACTCCTCAAATCCCGCTCAAACATTTCCCATTTTATTGAGCTTAAAGAGTGTGGAGGGTATTATTGAAAACAAATGTTTTTTATTGAAATTATTGAATGCATTTTATTTTTAATAGACAAAACAAAACATTGCATAAAAAGTAATATTAGCATAACTTATGCAGTCATTACTAATACACTATATTCATTATTATTCTTATACACCCTATCAAACCATCCATTATATTATTTTTGTAGTTTCCTCCTTTTTTGGTATAACTCTTACGTACAGAAAGTTGCAATTCTATTATCAATGAAACTCATTACTTGATTAAAACAATAATAATAATAATAATAATAAATAATGGTAAGAGTAGGTCAGTTTGTGTTATGAACCATTGTTTGTCATATTTTTATGTAACCAGTGATAATTATGAACAGTGGCGGAGCCAGGAATTTCACAAAGGGTGTCCAGAAATAGCACAACAAAAGCTCCAGAAATAGCACAGGAGGTGAAACCGTTTGGCTTTAACAACTTTGTTATATTAAGTATATACTGTATTTTTTGTATATCATTTTACTTGTATATACTGTATTTTTTCCGACGAAGGGTGTCAAATTGGACACCCTGATCAACATGTGGCTACGCCACTGATTATGAACATGAGATGCTCAGTTATATAACACTTTGTTTTTCTTTATTAAGTTTCTCCACCCGCAACTTCATTGTCAATTTTTATTCCTCCAAGTGTTTACCTGGAGGTATTTCTGAGAAATGATGCATAATCTTAAACATTAGTATTCTATTATATTCTTTCTTGTTTAGTTTTTGTAATTTTTTTATGGAGATCTTCAAATGCCTCTAAGCCATTTGATTTTCCTTTAGCCTAATTAAGTTGGTGATACTCTTGTTTCATTTTGAAAAATTTATCAATTATTTTTTTATACTTGTGAAACAATAGGAAAACGATTTTCCACTTGGTGAAAAGACCATTACACCAACATCTGCTCTGGTTCAAGTCGCAAGTTTATATACATTATGGAACAAGGTATTCTTTTGATAAACTAATAATGTAAGCTTTCTCAGACTTAATAAATATACACTTGCAACTCGGGCCAGAGGGAATGTTGGTTTTATGGTCTTTTCACTAAGTGTAAAACCATTTTCCTATGGTTCCACAAGTATAGAAAAAATAATGGAAATTTTTTCAAAAGTGAAAGTAGAGGATTGCCAACATGATTATACTTTGGGCAATTCTAATTGGTTTGACACATTAGAATATATCCATAAAAAAATACGAACATTGGACAAGCAAAAAAAAAGTGAGTACTAATGTATAAGACTATACACCCTAATTCACAAATACGTCTAGATAAATATATGGAGGAGCAGAAGCTGGCAATTAAGTTGTGGGTTGAGGTTTTATAGAAAAAAATAGGAAGTGTTATTCTAGAATGCATTTTACTTTTAATACTAAAAACAAATGCCTCATAGAAAATATTATTAGCATAACTTATGCAAACATTACAAATACACTCTATTCATTATTATTTTTATACACCCTATCACAGGACCCCTTGTATTTTTTTTTGTAGGTTCATCATTTTTTTGGTATAGCTCTTGTATACGAGAAGTTGGCCTTTGTTTTATTAATGGAACTCTTTCCTTGATTAATACAATAAACAAAAAAAATTATTAAGGGTAAAAGTTGTGCTGGTAGTGTTGTTATGGGCTACTGTTTATCATATATTTATGTAACCCATATCAATCAGACAATTTTTTGTTTAGGATTGGAAAATGTCTCATTTTTTGATTAAATCTATTTTGACAGGCCAAATTCATTTTAAATTGACAATGTTCCTGCTTAGCTAACAAATATTTTCATACATTTGCAACCTCAATGTCCACTATGGTAAAGATATTTTCATGTGGAGATTGCAATGCATTGACAGTTTATGAGGGAAATTAATAATGAAGGGATTGTTATTCAGTGATTAATAATTGAGAAAATGGTCAATGTCCCCCTAACCTATAGTTGAATTTCCAACTGCACACTTGAATTTTATGGGGGTCCTATCACCCCCCTAAACTGTTAAAAATTGAAATAATTACACCCCTAAAAAGTCACAACCACAGTTATGTTGATAAGTGAAATGCATGCGTTTGACAGGTGGAAATTTTATTAAAACTTTTTTTTTAGTTTTTGCCTTATTGATTCATCATTAAAAAACCTTATTGAAGGTTTAAAGGTCAAAATTTAAAGATCTGTGTCTTTTGATCTTCTTATTTGAATTTTGTTGATTATAATGTTGACTGTTAGTTGTTTGAAGCTGAAATCACTGGTAAAATGATTTCATATCTGCAATTTTTATTTCTAAGAACGTCGGATTTCCCTGGAAATGGGTAAACTTCAATATAATTTTTTTGAATCTATATTCTTGAATTGGAAGTAAGTGATTTCGTTTGATGGTTTGAAGAATTTTGTGTGGCTGAAAATTGAAGTTCAAGGTTGAAACCGTGAAGCACAACTTAAACCCCCATTAAAATTAATTCAAAAGCTTGAGTTCTTATTTCGAATTGCCACAAACGATTTCCATTTTAAGTGGGTAATATATCAAAGGAATCGAAACGGTGAGAAAAGTTTGTATCTAGAATTTGGAGTGATTTGAAGAAGAGTTGAGGTGATTTGGCATCAAATTTTTATAGATATTGTTCTAAAGAAGATGAAGAACTGGGTTGCATTTTTAGATTTGCAGGGAAATTATCAATCGTTAAATACGTTGAAGAATATTATTTGAAGCTAAAATTAGTAATGGCAAGATGATGAGTGACGATGAAATTTGGTGGCTACCATTGATGATCTACTTCTAATAGGTATGAAGAAGAAAACAAATTAGAACTAGAAACAAATACAAGAAAAAGGGAGAAAAAACTAAAAATACGGAAATTTATGAAAAAATATTTAAAGTAAAGTATAATTTTTTTTTTATGTTCACTCTCTCAAGGAGAGTGCAATACACTCACTTTGCCATGTAGGCATTTAGGGTGATGACAATTTTAGTTTTAAACAGTTTAGGGGGGGGGGGTGATAGGACTCCCGTGACGAATAAGTGTGTAGTTGAGAATCCGGTCATAGCTTAAGGGGGCATTTGA
>JAJOOR010022639.1:0-17991 GCA_036250505.1 Solanum acaule | reverse complement strand
GAGATGGTACTCAAAAACTAGCTCAAATGCTCTTTTGGAAATTGGTTTTTCCTTTCTTGTTTAAATGTGAAAACATTTACTCTTGGGAATACTTAGTTCCCATATATAATTTTAAAGAAAATGAACTTAGCTCTACTCTTTCTCAAACTCAATGCTCAAGTCTAAAATAAGTTTAAAACAATTGTAAAAGACTCTTTGAAAAGACTCGAAGAACTCTTTAGACTTGACTCTTAGCTCTACCTTGAATATGAATTTATGGATTCAAGGTTATGATTCATGTTTATGAATGATTTCTAGATGTTTAGAAGTTGTTTAGAGTAGTTAGAATCAATAGGGAGTGAAGGTACACTTAAGGAGAACTTAGAAGGGTAAAACGACGGAAAAAGGGTGGGGGCATATGTCCGGGGTGCTAGCCCCTAAAGTTCAGAGACTAATTTCTGGCGCACTGCTGGTACGCCACCCTAGACCCTATGGCGCAACTAGGGTGCGCCGCGCCAGCCCCTCCCAAGTCAACCCGATGAATGTTTCAACTCATTTTCTAATCTTAATACGACTAGAATCGATTTTTCCTCCTCAATCACTTAGATTCGAATACCTGACATTAGTATACAGTAATTCACTCAAAACACTACTACTCACCTCAAGAACTCATCAACAACCCCATAAATCAAGATTTATAAAAGAACTTCAAGAACACTTATCAAGAACTCAATTTCTTCGATCTCAAGAACGAAATTGTACTTAAATTAACATGATTGGCATGTGGGTGAACAAACCTAATACTATGAGAACACACATACCTCTTTAGGGGCCAAACCTTGGTGAAACGACCTTCGATTCGCAAGAAAACTCCAAGAATGCTTTGATTTTTCTCCTTTTCTCCTCTTCTTGAACTCTTCTCAAAAACCCTAGGCGTATATTGGTTTGGGATAAATGAACCAAATAATTTTAGACCCCTAATTAATTACTAAAAACGAATTAACCTGATTGGGTAAGGAAAAGACCAAAATACCCCTCTTAAATTCGGATAACTTTCCTTGTTTGAACAGCCTAACTTCAAATAGTCATATCTCCCTCATATGAGTCAAAAATTAGCAAACTTGGTGGCATTGGAAAGAGAATTCCAAGACCATTCATTTGATATCTTATGGGTCACCTAACTCATCTTGTACTGGAAGTTATGGCCATTTGAAGTTGACCCAAAACTCATATCTTAAGTTTAACTTGCAAAATTTCAGATTTTGCTATTTCCAATTTAATTGCTTCTATTTTAGCTCTTTCAAAAATCGAGGTGTTACAATATCTCCCCCTTGGGAACATTCGTCCTTGAATGAAATTACTCTAAATAGACGAAGGGTGGTAACATCTAACACCAAGCTCAAACACTCAACATGTAAATCTAACACATTCAGTATATCAATTGAAGAGTACTAACAAAAAGAATTAGTACCTTGATCTGGAATTTCTCTGGACTCAAAGAGATCTGGATATATCTTTTGCATATCTTCCTCAACCTCTGATGAGTCCACAAATTAGACTCATTTAGGGCTATATTTTAATAGAAATTGTGTCCTTAAATGCTTATTTTATCTCAATATTTGATCAAAACCCTTAAGTTTCAGGTATTTGAAGTTTGAAAGAAAGCATGGACACTACTTCGCAAAAAGGAATGAAAAGGCTGAAAAGAACAAAAAAATGAAGGCCAGAGGATCACCGAGTCCACTTGGTGAGTCACTGAAGAATCTCACTTCGCCTTTTGTTCTAGTGTACTGAGCCCTGAAGGAAAGGATCAAGTCGGCGGAAAAAAGGAGTAGTCGGCGCATCACCGAGGAGTTCTGCGAAGCAAAACTATGTCGCCCAATGACCCAGAGCACGACGATGCCGAAGGATGATGCAAGACGGCGATGAACTACACCAAAGGGCGAATCACCGAGTAGATCGGTGATTCCGACTAATGTCGCCAAATGATCCGCTGCAGCATAGATTTTTGAAAACTATAAATACTCGTTGAGAGTTATAGCTTAGTATCAGATTTTCAATATAGAACAATTAATATAATTTTAGTACTTTTTATTTTTGCTCCAAGTTTGAGAGGTTTTGGAAACTTGAAGAAGAAGAGGGTTTCATCTCCAAGGATTTGGACGTGGGTCTCTTGGATTCTTCATTATTGGCCTGTAACAAGACTTAAATCTTCATACCCACTTGAATGCAAGCTCATTTAGGTATAAATTTCTATCTCTTGATGTGTGGCTAAAAACCCCAATTCTTGGGGTGTGATTTACTGAATATGGATTAAGATTGTTGTTGGGTCTCGCTTGCTGATAGATTAGATGTAGTTTATTGGTGATTTTGTCTAGTAGTTGTGGATGAATTTAACAAATTTGTAGCTGCAAATACAAGTTTATTTATGTGTTTTTGGCTTTCCCGAGAGAGAGAGGTCAAGAAACCAAGACTACTAAATTGATGGCCTAAGGAGTGGGTCGACATGAGGTTCATCTCGAGAGAGTGAACCCTAGTCCCATATCCTAACACTCAGCTCGAGAGAGTGAGTGGGGTAAGGCGTAGACTGGTCTTCATGCGGAAAGTGGGTGTCCGAGAGGAACCCATTTGAAACGGGGTAAGTTGCTCGAGAGAGAATTTATTCCCACATATAGCTTAGCCTAGTCACTATTACTCTATAAATTCTCTATCGAAAGCATGTACCCAATAATTTTGATTAACCCATATTCCGGTCACATCCCAAGAATCCGCTCTCACTCATAGATTTCTTTGTTATTTCTACTATTTTTGCTATAATTCTGACAAAACCCCCAAATCGATATTTGACACTTTTGTGTCCCCCTTTAGTTTACAATGTTTTTAATCGTTAATGTCTTTAGCTACGACTAATTAGAACTAAATTTTATTTTTCTATTAATTCTCGAAACCACTCCCTTGGGACTCGACCCCAACCATTGGTTGGGTTATTATACTATTGCACGATTGTAAACACTTGCATTGGAAGTTGTGTCGTTGATTACACAAACATCAATCTCCCATGTAGCTTCCTTAACTAACTGATTTCTCCACAAGACCTTGACTGATGCTACCTCCTTGGTTCTCAATTTGCGAACCTAATGGTCTAAAATCTAAATGGGAATCTCCTCATAAGATAAGTTATACTTAATACCAATATCTTTGGTAGGTATAATAAGTAAGGAATCGCCTATACATTTCTTTAACATAGAAATGTGAAACACTGGATGAACTGTTGTTAACTCTTGCGGTAGCTCCAACTCATAAGCTACATTGCCGATCCTCCTGGATATTCTATAAGGACCAATATATCGGGGACTAATATTTCCCTTCTTACCAAATCTCATAACACCCTTCATAGGTGAAACCTTCAAGTACACCCAATCATCCACTTCAAACAGTAAGTCTCTTCTCCTAACATCAGTGTAGGATTTCTGACTCTGCGTTGTTTTCAACCTCTCTTGAATAACATTCAATTTCTCTATAGCTTGATGAACTAAGTCTGGTCCTATCAACCCAGCTTCACCAACTTCAAACCATCCAATAGGATATATGCATCTTCTCTCATAAAGAGCCTCATATGAAGCTAATTCGATGCTAGAGTGGTAACTATTTTTATAAGAAAACTCTATGAGACGTAAGTGATCATCCCAATTACCTTTAAAATCAATCACACAAGCCCTCAACATATCTTTTAAAGTCTGAATGGTGCGCTCTTCTTGACTATGAGTCTGAGGATGAAAAGCAGTACTCAAGTTCACTTTCGAACCCAAACCTTTCTCGAAAGACTTCCAATTTTTTGCAGTAAATTGTTCACCTCAATCTGAACGAATCGACACTGGGAGTCCATTAATTCTATCTACCTCTTGAAGATATAACTTGGCATAATCCTCTGTTGAATGGGTAGTCTATACCGGCAAAAATTGGGCTGATTTAGTCATTCGATCTACATTCACCCAAATAGAATCATGTTGCTTTTGAGACCACGGGAAGCCAGTAGTAAAATCCATGCTGATCATCTCCCACTTCCATTTTGGAATATCTATATTCAGAGCCATACCATCGGGCCTTTGGTGCTCTACCTTAAATTGTTGACAATTCGGGCATTTAGCTACGAACTCTGCAATACCCTTCTTCATGCTACTCCACCAATAGACTTCTCTCAAGTCGCGATACATCTTTGTGGAACCAGGATGAATCAAATATCTAGAGCTATGAGCTTCCTCCATGATCCTCTCTTGGAGTTCATCCACCCTTGGTACACACAATCTACCTTGATACCTCAATACACCATCTCCCCCTTAATCAAAAGCCATTACTTTTTGCTTATGAACATTTGTGTTCAATTCAAGCAAAATAGGATCTTATTCTTGCTTCTCTTTCATTTTGGACACTAATGATGATTAAGCCCCATTCATCAACACCACTCCTCCTTCATTGTAATCCATTAATCGGACTCCCAAGCGTGCAAGTCTGTGCACATCTTTTTCTAACTCTGTCTTGTCCTCCTCAACATGGGTGGTACTACCCATAGACAATTTGCTTAAAACATTAGCAACAACATTAGCCTTACCTAGGTGACATATAATACTCATGTCATAGTCCTTGAGTAACTCTAACCACCTCCTCTGTTTGACATTAAGCTCCTTCTGGCTTAATATATACTGAAGACTCTTGTGATCAGTGAACACATTTAAATAAACATCATAAAGATAGTGGCACCATATTTCAGAGTGAATACTACAGCAGCCAACTCTATATCAGGGTTGGGTAATTCTTCTCGTGACCTTTAAGCTATCTAGAGGCATAAGTTATAACCTTCCCATTTTGCATCAATACACAACCCAGTCCAACTCTTGACGCATCACAATATACCACGAAACCTTGCATACCTTCTGGTAAGGTCAATACTCAGGCAATAGTCAACCTACTTTACAATTCCTAAAAGTTTTCTCACAAGCTTCGGACCATTAAAACTTCACTGTTTTCTCAGTCAACTTAGTCAAAGAAGATGAAATAGATGAGAACCCCTCGACAAACCTTCTATAATATCTAGCCAATCCCAAAAAACTCATAATATCAGTTGGAGATGTGGGTCTAGGCCAATTCTGCATTGCCTCTATTTTTTGAGTATCAACTTGAATTCCATCACCGAAAACAATGTGACCTAAGAATGCCACAGACTCAAGCCCAAACTCACACTAAGAGAATTTAGTATACAACTATTTATCCTTTAGAGCTTGAAGAACTACTCTGAGATGAATAGCATGATCCTCCTTATTCCTCGAATAGATTAGAATGTCACCAATGACCACGATAACAAACATATCTAAAAAAAGGCTTGAATACTCTGTTCATAAGGTCCATCAATGTTGCAGGCTCATTATTCAAATCAAACGGCATGACCAAAAACTCATAATGACCATAGCGGGTTCTGAATGCTATCTTAGGGATATCACTTTCTCTTACTCTCAACTGATGATAGCATGATTTGAGGTCTATCTTAAAAAAACAAGTGACACTCTGAAGTTGATCAAAAATATCATCAATTCTTGAAAGATGATATTTATTATTCATAGTAACCTTGTTCAGCTGACGGTAATCTATGCACATTTTAAGAGAACCATCTTTTTGTCTCACAAATAAGAACAGAACGCCCCAAGGTGAGACACTTGGTCGAATAAAACATTTCTCAAGGAGACCTTCCAACTGCTATTTTAACTCTTTCAACTCTGCTGGAGCCATTCTATATGGCGGAATAGGTATTAGGAAGATTATCTATACTGAAGTTTATTTCTCTCTCAGGAGGGACTCCGGAGAGATCATCTAGAAATACTTCTGGAAATTGACTTACTACTAGAACTAACTGAATAGAAGGTGTCTCGACACTAGAGTCATTAACTCTGACTAAGTGATAGACACACTTCTTGGAAACTAACTTTCTCGCCTTACGGTATGAAATTAAACGACCCTTAGGCACTGCTGAACTACTCCTCCACTCTCTCATTAGGAAACTGAAACTTTACTACTTGAGTCCTACAATAAACTAAGGCATAACAGGCATTAAGCCCGTCCATACCTTGAATAACATCAAAATCTACCATGTCTAACTTGACTAAGTCATCCATGGTGCTCTTATGATTGACGAAAATGGTACAATCACGATAGACTCTCTCAGCTAGAATAAAATCACCAACAGGTGTAGAAACACTGAAGGGCTCAAGAAGTTTCTTAGGAACAACATCAAAATTCATCGGAACATACAGAGTCACAAAAGAGAGACTCACTCCTAGATCTAGCAAAGAATAAACATCAAAATTAAAGACTTTGATCATACCAGTGACAACATCTGGTGAATCCTCTTGCTCTTAGCGACTAGTGATAGTTGATTAACGTTTCAAGGACACTTCTTCTAATTCTAAGTGTCAACGATCACTAGTCAGTATAAAACCCAAATAAATGACTTGGGGTCGAATCCCACAGGGAGTGGTACGTGCTTAAAATTCAATAGGAAAGTGTGAACATGGTCAAATTAGTCATAGGAATATAAATTATCGAATAAAGACATCATTCAAATCAGGGGGTGACATGAAATGTCAAATGGGGGGTTTTAGTTTGAAATTATCAACTACAAACAGTGGTAAACAGTACAAAATAACAATAATGAGACGGGTTCTTGGGATGTGATTTGATTATAGGCTAATATAGATAAATGGGTAATTGAAAATATTAGAAAATAGCTAGATATCAGTGAGTAAGCTAGACTATATAGGAGGTAAAATTTCTCTCAAACAATTTACCCCAAATCAAGTCAATTTCTCTCGAACATCGACATGCATGCAAAATAAAAACAGCTCACACCTTTGTCCATTCACTCTCTCAAGCTGAATGTGTGGAATTGGGCTTAGGATTTACTCTCTCGAGCTTAACCCAAGTCAACCCATTACACACAGACCATCAATCAATAAACTTACTTCTAAAACCTCTCTCTCGAGCAAGTCAAAAACACAAGGGTAGAACTATATTTGCAACTACAATTCTTAAGTTAAACCACAATTAATGATTGAACTCACTTCTAGGAAGCATTTAAACTAACAATTTGCAATACCCATAATCACATAATCACACCCGAAGAATTGGGAATTTAGCTAGACATCATAAAAAGATAAAAATAGTTACCAAATTGAGTTTCAATCAACTGGGTAAGATTGATTTCATCTTTACAATGGTCCAATTCGAAGAATCTCAAAGACCCACTTCGAATTTCTCAAAAGTGAAAAACTTCAATTCTTCAAAGCTAAGGAAACCTAGAGAAAACTTGTCTCACAGTTCAAAACTTAATAATAGACTTCGATATTACGATATTTGATATATAAATAGACTAAATGTTAAAAAATGTATTTATAGTCACCAAAAATGTGTTGCGAAGAACCATTTGGCGAAGTAAGTCAGGCTCACTGAACCGCTCGGCGATCCATCCTTTGGTCATTTCCATTGCCCTTCTGCCTTGGCCTTCAACATCCTCAAGGTCTGTAACTTTGGGCCATCCAACACTGCATCGCGGAACCACTCGGCGATTCACCAACTGTTCCTTTCTTTCGCCAATTTAGTCGCCCTTTGCTTTAGGGCTTGGCACAATAGAACTTTAGGCGGTCACGTAGCCATTCGGTGACTCGCCAAGTGGATTTGGCGATCACTAAGCTTGCTTCTCTTTATTATTTCAGCTCGCTTCGTTCTTTTTTGCAAATTAGTGTCCTTGCTTTGTTCCTCAATCCATATACCTGGAAATAAAGGGTTTTACATCAGTTATTGGCACAATATAAGCATTTATGGATACCAAATCTATATAAATAAAGCCCTAAATGAGTTCAAATATCGGACTCATCAACACTCCAACTTAAATTTTTGTTTGTCCTCAAGTAAAACTCAAGTTCAGCAGTTCAAAAAGGATGTCTCAAACAGTGCTACAAAAGACTCAATCATGAATGCACACAACAAGACTCAACTTACTCATGCAAGGATTAATTGTGCACTCAAAGATTCAAGTTGTGACTCACCATTATCAAAGATCCTCAAGTTCACAATACTTGCTTCAAATGCAAGTTCAAGCTCAACAAAGGTACTCAAATGTCTTCACACAATGATGATTCCATATTCACACACAATTGCTCAACAATTTATAGCTCCGGAATCACATACAACTCTCACACTCACAAAGATGAACACATGCATGACTTCACCCATAGGTTTGCCCTTATTTTCCAACTAACATTCGCTTCAGCTTACTCAAGATCAAAAACGTCTTTTCAAAGCTTGTAACGGGGTTTGTAAATTACATCAGATTGTAAAGCTTTGTAAATGTCACAATTCATTACAATTTGTAATAGTTGTACAAAATAGGAAATAAACCAAAAAACTTGAAGTATAAAAAACACTTTAGAGAGCAAGGTAATCATGGAAAGTATAAATACGACTGATTATATGCATTCCGTATTTAATTAGCACGAGTGAATTGCAGTATCAAAGTAAAACAATTTAGATATTTAGGTTCATTCTTTCAAGAGAATGAAATAATAGATGAAAATGTTACTCCTATAATATGTAATTGAATGGTTAAAATAAAAATGTTATTGAGGTGTTATGTGATAAATAAATCTATATATACTAAAGTAAAAGGTAAATTTATATGATGACAATAATATGGTAATAAGAATTAGGTCAGTAAAGTTTAATATATTTCCATGAGATGAATATTTTAGAGAAGTGGATGTTGGATGTGCAGTCATACAAGATTAGGTAAGATTAAAAAATCACAACCTTCACCATAAGGTACAAGTAGCATGTCTGACATTAAAATGAGAAATCATTTGAGATGATTTAGGTATCATTTATTTTTAATAAGATTAAAATGTCAAAATCTGAATATATTTAAGTTGTGCATTTAGATTTAAATATTTGACCCTAAATACACGTTTTGAATATTAGGATGTTATATTAAGACCCAATTGCTATATTGCTAAGATTATTTTTACATATGAATGTGTAAATTTGTCTATATCTAAAAACTAATGAATATAAATTTAATAAAATATGAAATTCATCTAATACTATATCAACAAAATATTATTATGTTATAAGAATATATGGTGTTGTTGTGATGACTAGCTGTTGTGAGTGTCGATTGTGAATGATCTTGGTTAATAGTGGTGTTGTGGATATTAGCTAGCGATAATGGTGACTAAAAATATAAGTTGACACCAGTAGTTATTAGTGGTTATTGATAGTTGGATGATGGTGATAGTAATAATGATGATAAATGAGGAGGATAATTAATAATTGGGAAATGGGTTTGATATACCCCCTCAACTTTGTCATTTAGAGCTTATACACCCCTCGTTCTGAAAGTGTCACAGATATACCCTATTGTTATTCACACTTCTTTCCTTATATTTCTCTTATTTTACATTAAAGAATGAAAGAAAATATGAAATAAAAATAATCAACTCAAATCATTATAATAAAAAAAAAGTCAAAATAATTTATGTGTGAAAAGATCAAATACATGATTTTTTTAGATATTAAAAATAAAAAATTAATTTAAAATTTGTTTTATCACTTTTGTTACTGTAGGGGTAAATGTGAGCTACTTTTATAACGGTAGGGGGTATATGTGAACCAATTTTTTAATGATAGGGGCATATATGAGCCACTTTTGTAACAAAAGGCATATCAACTCTAAATGACAAAGTTGGGAGGCATATCAGACCATTTTTCCTTACTAATATATAATGGTGACTGATGGTAGTGATTGCCAATAGCTATATATCGATGATTGCTATGATAATGGTAATTAGTGGTGATGGTGGTAGTGACAACTGATTATAGTGGTTGACAATGGTAATAGTTGAGATTGAGGATATGTAATAATTGTAGATAATGATGGACATCGATGATACTAGTTAATAATGGTGAGAGTTGGTGGTAGCAATGAATAGATGATATTGATGAACTACCAATCTGCCCATCTTGATATAAATATTCAAATAAACATCTTATTAGATATTAGGACTTTGTTACATATCATAATTATGTAGATATTCAGACTTATTAATTGATTGTCATATTTTAGAAAAAACACAAGCAGACTTATTGATTAGATTATAAATATTTACATTAAAAAAACCTTCCCGAAGAGCAAACAAAAAATGAGAATTAATAATATTATGTGGGTCTGATCTACAAATTTGATTGGGTAAAGGTGTGAAAGGATTAAATTTCTTCAACAAAATAGATGCACATGAATATCTTTTTTAATCATATTAGGAGTTTTCAATTTTTAAAAAGACTATTGGTGCTTATCGTGACCAACGAGACTAACCTACGGTTCGAGTGTCTACAATCATCGATAGTATAGTAACCCAACTAAAGGTTAGGGTCGTGTCCCAAGGGAATGGTTTTGAAAATTAATAGAAAAATAAAATTAAGTTCTAACTTGTCGTAGCTAAATATATTAACGAGTAAAAACATAGTAAATTAAACGGGGTGACACAAAAGTGTCAAATATCAATTTGGGGGTTTTGTCACAATTAGTAAAAACAACAACAATAACAATAAAAATTAAGTAGGGGTGAGAATTCTTGGGGTGTGACCGCAATACAATTTGAGATATATAGTTGGGTACATTCTTTAGATAGGATATTTGCAAAATAATAGTGACTAGGCTAAGCTTTAAATGGAAATAAGTTCCCCCTCGGGCAACTTACCCCGTTTCAAATGTGTTCCTCTCGGACACCTATTTGCGGCATGAAGACAAGTCTACGCCTTACCCCACTCACTCTCTCGAGTTGAGTGTTAGGATATGGGACTAGGGCTCACCCTCTTGGGCTGAACCTCATGTCGACCCACTCCTTAGGCCATCAGTCTAGTGGTCTTGATTTCGCAACCTCCCTCTCGGGCAAGCCAAAAACACATCGGTGTCTTTGTATTTGCAATTACAAACCCTTTAGGTTAAACCACAACCACTAGGTGAAATCACCATTAAACTACATCTAACCTATCAGCAAGCAAGACCCAACAATAGTATCAACACATATTTGCTAAATCACACCCTAAGAATGGGGGTTTTTAGCCACACATCAAGAAATAACAAAATACACCTAAAATGATAGTGAAATCAAATGGGTATAAGAAATTAAACCTTGATTTAAGCAAAGGAAAAAGAATGGAGAAGACCCACTTCTAACTTGGGGAAGATGAAACCCTTCTTTCTTCAAGTCTCCCAAAACCCTCTCCAAACTTGAGAGAAAATACCTAAAAAGTACTATTCTATTCTAGAAAAAAAAATGTTCGACTCTCTAAAATTTATACATAAGTTTAATATTTATAGACTTCAGAAAATAGTGCTGGCGGATAGTTCGACGCGGTTAGTCGAGTATGTCGAATGACTCGGCGACTCGCCCTTCTTCTGTCTCAACGCCGTTTCGTGCTTGCCTTCAACATCTTCACGTTCTGGACCATTGGGCGGTGTAGTACTGCTTCGCGGAACTATTCTGCGAAGCGCTGACAGCTCCTTTTATTGCCTTTTTTATCCTCTTCCTTCAAGGCTTCGCGTACTAGAACAAAGGGCTGAATCTATCCCTTTGGCGACTCGCCAAGTGTGCTTGGTGGAGCTCAGGCTTCAGCTTCTTCGTTCTTTTCAGCCTTTTTGTTCCTTTTTGCGCCTAAGCGTCCATACTTCCGCTAAAACTTCAAATACCTGAAACTTAAGAGTTTTCATCAGATATTGAGACAAAATAAGCATTCGAGGACCCTATTTCTATCAATATAAAGCCCTAAATGAGTCCAATTTGTGCACTCATCAACACCCCCAACTTAAATTATTGCTTGTCCTCAAGCAAACTTAAGTTCAGCCATTGAAAAAGGGGCAAATAGTGCTACACAAGACTTAATCATGAACAAACACAACTAGATTCAAATTACTTATACAAGGATCAATTGTGTACTCAAAGATTCAAGTTGTGACACACCATTACCAAAGATTCTCATGCTCGCAATACTTGCTACTTGTGCAAGTTCAAGCTCAACAAAAAGTATCTAAATCCCCTCACATGAAGAATGATTCCACATTCACACACAGAGGTTAATCAATTCAAGATCAGGAATCGGATGCAACGCTCACACTCAAAAAGAGGAACACAATGCATGTTTTCACTGATAGGTTTGCCCTTATTTTCCAATTGACTTTAGATTCAGTTTACTCAAGATCAAAAAGGTCTTTCTAAGTCTTGTAATGGGGCTGAGTGTAATGGTTTGGTCATTTAGGCTCAGTAACTTTTTTCCTCGTGAGCAGTGGTATTCTCAAGGTATTCCCTTATTTTCCTTTATCTATTCTTTTTCTACTGCTTCTAAGTCCTCTTTTTATTCACCTTCATGGATTGCTTGGAAACCCTATTTCCTTCGTACTTTATTCAACATTTTTTTTCTTTTTTTTAAAGGGATTTCCACTTTTATGCAATACCATGGGTTAGGGGGGACTTTTTCTTGCACTTCTTGATTTCTTCTTTTCCTTTTTCACCACACCCCCAACTTAGGCTTTTAGCCTAAGTTGGCTATTCACTACATCACAACTCAAGAAGATCATAGGTAGTGGGTCAAGTAAGGTCTAGGGTTTATCAAGGTTCTTCCAAAGAAAGGTAATGCTCAAAGGGTGTTCAAAAGAGTTTCACACACTCACGGGTAGGCCACAAAAGAGGTATATGTCAAATTTGGCTCACACTCTTTAAAGTTGCCTAAGATCATTTCAAGAGGACATCTTTCTAAATCAATCAGACTAACGGGGCAAATTCTAGGTTTATTCATGCATGTTTCAAAGCAAGCTAATCACACAAGGCATCGACAGTTAAGTCAAACAAGACTACACACTTTCACTAGTGTGCAACGGTCATTACAAGAGAATCAATTGGATTAATGGCTAATCACCACAAGATGCAAAGAGTTCACATATTGTCTATCCAACTTCATTTGGTCTCGTCATAGCCGCACATTCTTGTTTGTTCGATTGAGAGCACTATTCAAGTCATCAGTATTGATCAGAACTGAGACTTGAATTTTGCAAAAGAACAACCACTTTCAACACAAGCGGTGGCGAAAATTTTGGAAAAACAAAAAAAACTCGGAAGGGTCAAAATCAAAATTTGCATTAATTAAAATCAAAAAGAGGAGCCATGAGCTCAAACATCCACGAAAGGCAATATATATAACACAATTAAAAATAGACAACCCAAATATACACCAAAACACAAATATCCATATCAAGCAAACAAAAGGTGAGCCTCACCCCACCATAAATAAAAAGCAATTTGTCCTCAAATGCAAGTAATAAGAATCCAAAAGTAGATGTAAGCAAGGTAGAGAAGAGGGTAAAGAAAGGTCATGTCTACGCAGTCTCTCTATCTGTTGGGGCATCAGTGCCCGGAATAGTCTCAGATGGAAAAGCAATGCCAGATCCACTAGGGGTTGTTGTGGACATCTCGGTCGGCGATGTCTAGATCATCGGCTGCATAACTGTCCTACTAGATCTGGCATATCTCTGAATATGCTCGCGTCTTGGCCTTCTCTTATTTCCTCAACCTGTGCTGCTATCAACTCCTCGTCGGTTTCTGCATCCGACTATGTATGTGTTGCACCATCCCCTTGCACATATCCGGTGGTCACATGAACATCCTTATCATTTTCCCTCTCTATGAGTGAAGTGAAGTCGGTAGACTTAAGGTAATCTATGTCCTTCCTCAAACTTGCAATCTCAGCTTTTAAAGTCGTCACCTCAGAGGTTTCCCGTTGTTTGCTCTCACAAGCCATTACTCTTACTGTCAAGGCATCAAAAGAATTCTGAATGGGAGTAAGTTCTGCTAGTATGGCCCTGTCAATCATCTCTGGAACAGACCTATCCAGTCGGGTAGTTCTCACATCAGCTGAATAAGCCAATTACCCCATCTTCAGGATTATGGCCTGACTGATTCTGGTAGACTGGGAGGATGAGGAAGCACCAGGAGCTTGTGAGGAAGAAGAAGAAAGAGCTGGTATACTGAGGGTTCAAAGGCCAAGGTAGACGAAGGTGTCTCTGTTGGCAATGAGTCAATATTGATCTCTAAAGAAGTATCTGTTGGGGCTGCTCTTTTCCTATCATCCTCCTCTCATGTAAATTCTACCTCTATATGCCAAATATCAGTGGAGGAAGAAGGAATGACCTCTATGTCGCTAGCAGGATCTCAGGGTACTCTAGCATGCCGGCATAATTTGGTGACCAGAACAGGAAAGGGCAGAGACGTCTACGTTTGTTTGGCTCTCATGGCCATCTCCTGTGACACCAGTAGTCCCAAGTTGATTCGCCTTCTAGCCATGATAGACCCAAGGCAAGTAGCCTTAGGATTAGGATGCCGCAGAATGGACTCGTTCTGGGATGGCATGATAGTGCTGCTAATAAAACTAAACCAGTACCGGGAGGCAATGTTCATGTCCCTCTTCTCAATCTGAGCTCTTCTATCCATCCATCTCGGGGTGATGTTAGAGATCATCGAAGCTAGCCAACCCTTCAAGTCATCTAGGGTCAAATCAATAGGAAAACCCTGGTAGGGGAGTACTGAGTGCAGCAGTCGAATATAGCATTAATATGCTCACTGTGACACTCCACCTCCTTGCCTCTGACCATAACCGACTTTACCGGTCGGAACTCACTAGCCTTTTTCTTAATTTTAGGGACCAACTCCCTATAAGCTAGGTAGAATTCCCGAACCCAGGAAGGGATGTAAGAGCCCCTTGGTTGAGTGAACTGCTCGAACTCGTGATACCTGAGTGTTTCAAGCACCTCAGCATGCTTACCTTCCAAACCTTCCACAGATAGTAGTTTTTCTTCTAGAATGGTTTGTAAACCATTGCCTTTTAATCTGTTCAGCAATCTGGGTGGATGTGGAGCTACGGGGAGTGCAGGGGCCACTGGTGGTGGTGCCGGAATTGGCACTGATTCAGTTGTAGGAGGAGTTATGGCTGATGGAACTCTGGTGGGTGCAGATTGATGTCCATCTTTGAGCCTATTTGTCGGTGAATCAAGGGTTGTTCATCATCTGGCTTATCGAAGTCTGGCTCAATAGCTGACCCTTTTCTAGCGATATGCTTCTTTCATTTGCCTTTGTCTCCCGCTGGGAGATCTTGCTTTCTTTTCTGTGAAGGACATGATCCTCCTTCATTTATCGCAATACCTTTTGCCTATTTCTGAGGTGGTGCGTTTAAGTTTGTACGTACCATATCTGCAAAAGTTTTTGATTAGTCAGAAGAAAAATCACACTAAAACACAGCAAATCTGAAGCAGAAAAGTCTGTTGGTCAGTCGGCGAATCTCCAAATATCTTTGGCGAGTTAGGTCAAACTCGCCGAAGGGATCAGCTTGAAATCTGGCCAAATAAATGATGAAAAAGTCTATTTGGCAAGACGCCAACTACTTTCGGCGATGACAAAGTTGTCCGCCAAAAACTACAGTGGAAGAGAGTAAATGGAGGATGCGAAGGGCGGTCTAAAGTTCTCTTGGCGAGTCGCCTACCACCTTCGTCGATCACGGATTTGTCCGCCGAAAGTTATAGATCTCTTAGCACTATATACATGAATGAAGGGCGATCTAAGACTAGTAGGCGAACCGCTGATTCGTTTGGTGAGCACAACCCAACTCGCCGAATGATTCAACGTGCCTATTTTTCAACCCACTTCTCAGAATTGACCTTACAAGCACTGGAAATGAAATTAAAGCATGCATACATGAAATTCACACAATACCCATACTTCCCATAATCTCGGAATACTCAGACTTCTTCCGGTCCTACTAAATTTTGGCCATTGAATTACAGTCACCCTTAAGAATGTTGTCACCCATTTTTGCGTTGACCAATTTTTTGTTAATTAGCACAAATGTGGGCCATTTAGGTTTTACCCAACCAATATAATGACAATCAAGCAACACCCATTACAATATCAATCAAACTAAAGCACAAACAACCAGGCATTCGACTATTAAAATATTTTAGGCAGCTAAGTTCAATTTATACAAAGCATATCAACCTATTTCTATCAGAGAGGCCCAGCACACGTCATCCGGATATTACAATTGCAAAAGAGTGCCAAGGCTTTTAAGATAAATATGGGGTTTTATGGGCTAACCTTTGATGCAGATCAAATTTCCTTTTGAAATGCTAGGCAGCAAAGAGAGCCAATCCCACGCACTATTTACCAACTAAAATACTAATGGGGAGATAAAAATCAAAGAAAAAGTACCTTTGGTGTGATTTTGAGGAGTTTGAGAGTAGGGAAAGTGAGAGATTCAAACATTTTGACCTTTTGCCTTTATATAACCTTTCAGTTCTCGATCATTTGGTGACGTTAGTCTTATCGCTGATCAATTTAGCGACGTGCTGAATGAATACTTACCACGCCGAGTTTTACGGGACATCCCTTATTTTGGGGTCCTAACAATGGATTAAGTCAGAATTGATGATAGATTCGGCGATTCGCCCACTGGATCTTTGGCTCGCCAACTTACACTTTTCAATACCTTTCTCTCTTTAACCTACAAAATCAGCAGACCATTATACGAACAGAATAATTAAAAGCAGTAGAACCTTGGGTTGCCTCCCAAGAAGTGCCTTATTTTACGTTGTGGCACGATGCGAATTCTGTTTCATTCTCCATTATTGGGGTTAGCCCTAGTGTTACTAGGTGACCCCAATATGTCATTTCGGTGGAGATGAGGCACTGCAAAACCCAGGAGTGACCTGATTAGCTGGATTGATCTAAAATGAGATCTGATCATTTGATTCAACACTTTGATATTCTCCTTCATTTCTTCCAATACACGATCTGGATCGATGATCTTTTGAAGGATGATTTGAAGTGTGTCCTCGACACGAGTTTTCTCCCCATCTCTAGACTTCCTCCGCTCATGAGGGGGTATGTACCTCCCTTTGCTATTGCATTGGAGTTCCACCTCTGAGATTTTGGTGGCCAAGACGTTTTGTTGAGATACCAGTGCGATAAGCGTGAGGTCCTTTTGGACTCCTTGGCTCACTTCAACCAATTTGCCACTACTCTGCTCAGCCATGCTCATCTAAATCGATAACTCAATGGAAAAACAAAACTAGAAGTAAAGTTAGTAAATTACAACTAAGAAGAACAAAAATTCTACTAATCTGAGAATTCTTAAAGAACACCAATCCCTGGCAGCGGTGCCATTTTGATGCCTATCGTGGCCAACGACACTAACCTATGGTTTGAGTGTCTACGATCGTCGATAGTATAGTAACCCAACTAAAGGTTAGGGTTGTGTCCCAAGGGAGTGGTTTTAAGAATGAATAGAAAAATAAAATTAAGTTCTAACTAGTCATAGCTAAATACATTAACGATTAAAAACATAGTAAATTAAAGGGGGTGACACAAAAGTGTCAAATATTGATTTGGGGGTTTCGTCGCAATTAGTAAAAACAACAACAATAACAAAAATAATCAAGTATGGGTGAGAATTCTTGGGGTGTGACCGCAATACAAGTTGACATATATATTTTGGTACATGCTTTTGATAGGAGATTTGCAAAATAATAGCGACTAGGCTAAGCTTTAAATGGAAATAAGTTCCCTCCCGGGCAACTTACCCCGTTTCAAATGTGTTCCTCTTGGACACTCATTTGCCGCATGAAGACCAGGCTATGCCTTACCCCACTCACTCTCTCGAGCTGAGTGTTAGGATATGGAACTAGGGCTTACCCTCTCGGGTTGAACCTTATGTCGACCCACTCCTTAAGCCATCAGTCTAGTGGTCTTGGTTTCGCGACCTCCCTCTCGGGCAAGCCGAAAACACATGGGTGGCTTTGTATTTGCAACTACAAACCCTTTAGGTTAAACCACAACCACTAGGTGAAATCACCATTAAACTACATCTAAC
>JAJOOR010022638.1:0-20055 GCA_036250505.1 Solanum acaule | reverse complement strand
ATAGTCTTCCCTTCAAATTTGGCTTTATAACACTCACCTCTTAATATTATTATATTACATTTACCTACCTTATTTCAATTTTCTTGTAATACTTCTAAATAAATACAAATATAGATTATTGTTCAAAATTATATATTTGGACTAATATATTCCTCAAAAGCAACTTAAGAATCTCGATCAAAGAATTTTCTAGGCAGCATCATACATATTGATAGAATTTTCATCTAGATTCCTAGATATTTAAATAAAATATTTGATAAAGTAAATAAATGATCAATCTTACATCTCTATAAGAAGAGTACTGTTAAAACCCTTTTTAAAAAAAAAAGAAATTTCCCTTATTTCAACCTATTTCAGTAGTTGCCTTTATTGTGGATAGAAAACATAGGTTTTAGTTGTTCATCAGTGATGAATCATCAAAATTTTCCCCTTTTAAAAAAAAAATCAAATTGGTGGAAGAAACTATTAGGCCTCTTCAATAAATGGAAAGGTGTAAATTTGAAGAGAGAAATTATTGGAAAAAAAATATTAAAATCTCACAAAAAAGTATATTACAATGTTAGAGATGGAGAGATTCCATATCACCTTATTTATATGTTAATTTATTATAGACGTAGATAGTTTTCTCCCTTATGATTATTTATTATATAAATAAACAGTAGATGAATATTAATTTGAAGAGAGAAATTATTGGGAAAAAAAGTCCAAAATCTCACAAAAAAATATATTACAATGTTAGACATGGAGAGATTCCACATCACCTTATTTATGTGTTGATTTATTATACATGTAGATTATTTTTTTTACCTTATGGTTATTTATATAAATAAACAGATTAATCAAAGAAAAAAAATCATAATCTTTTAAAAATTTTAAGAGATATGGTAAATACTAAAAGAGACAAAAAGAAGAAGAAGATATTACTCTCACACACAAAAATAATAATCATTATGCTTTAAAAGAGAAGTCATGTTATCATTCTATTCAAAGTATAAATTTACAATGAAGAAAAGATAACAATATTCTTACCTAATATTAATACTTAGCCATAAAAAAATGTAAGTGTTACAAGTTTGTTGGCAAAATGGCAAAATTTGATAACAAAACAATATGATGAAAATCAATATGTTACCACATAAGGTCAATCACGAATAAAAACTAATAATTCAAGCTTGCCTAGAAAGAAAAAAAATAGTCCAATGAGAATAAATTGAACAATTGAGATTTTCCTTTCTCCCTTCTCTTAAACTTAATATGGTAATGTTAACATTTTTTTCACCAACAATATTTATCCCGCATTAATATAAGAAAAAAACAAAAAACAATTCAATAACCTTAAAAAAAAAAGGAAATGAATTGTAAAATTTTGATACTACATACAAGGTGTAGATATATAGATTAATTGAGTTAAAAGAAGTGATTTCTTTAGTTTACTCTTACAAATAAAATTAATAGTTGTTGTTGTTGTTCTTAATTTTATTTTTATTCTTATTATTGTTGTTGTTGTTGTTGTTATTATGAATTCATAAAAGGAGTGAAATTTTTTGTGTTACGTCATTTTCTATACCTAATTTTATATTATATAGAGATAGAGATTTAGATATAGATATATAGATTGTTAGTGTTGGTGTAAATATAGATATAGATATATAGATTGTTAGTGAGTAGTATGTTATGATTGATATTTTTTCTTTATCCTCAAATAGAAATTAAGCAAACATTGAAAAGGATGCCAACAAAAAGTAAAAAAAGAATTGAAACGAAAAAATTAATTAAATACATATATTGAATATGTCTTCACCTTATTCCTCTCTAAAACTTTAAAACATGAAACTTCTGATTATTTTCTTCATCGTCGTTACTTCAGCTCATATAGAATTGAGTACTGCGGCCATTCTCCTACAAAATCAAATACAAACTTTTTCATAATTTTAAACAAAAAAAAATACATAAAGCAAACAAAATAAAATACAATTTTTTTCATAATTTTGCACAAAAAGAAATCACAAAAAGCAAAAAGAGAGGAGAAAAAAATAAAGAGGCAGAGAAGAAGATGTCAACCCAAAAACTCCAACAAATTATTTGAATTCATACGCCTCTCTTATTTTTATAATATTTATATCAATACATGACCGCAACAAATCTGTAAATATCATTTACATTTTCTTTCATGATGAATATTAAAAGTGATAAATTAATACGAATTTTTGTAACAACAGAATTGCATATGAAAAGGTGGGATAGTAATAACTACTCTTGATATACCTTAATTGTATGCATTAAATTTTGCTATAATATCATAAATTACTGGGTTGGGTCATTATAGTTGTGGACATGGGCTGGGCTTTACTACAATTTAATATTATCTGAATTTAATAGGTGACATGTGGGCTGGAGCTAAACAATTAAATTGTGGGTATTTGTTATTTCATTTATTAAGCTATTATATGGAGGGGAAATTAGGAGAAAAATCCAAAAAAAAAATGAGAAAAAAGATAATTGCAAATGGTGGCCTTAGAGGTATGCCACATCAGCTGTCTCATCATTTATATATATATATATATATATATATATATATATAGATTTTGCAATAATTGAGGGGTTATTTTTAACCCTTTTTCCTTTAATTAACCCTACCTAGGGTTTAAGTTAGAAATCACCCCCAAATCCCTTGACTTTCTCTTCTTTCACTTTATCAAATTACTCTTCAATCTTCAATTTTTTCTTCACCATTTTGCTGAATTTAGGTATAATTCCATAGTTTTCACTTCCAATAATGCCAAAAAAGAGTAATTCGAAGAAGCCTAAACCAGTGGAAGTAGCAGCAGCTGCTGTTGTAGAAAAGGAGAAACCAATTTCTTCATCCAAACCCAAAAAACTAGGCAGTGAAATCGACGATATATTTGCCGGAAAAAAGAGGAAGAAACCGGAATTACAAGAAAAATCAACTGGAGTTGCTGTTACAGAGCCGAAAAAGGTGAAGAAAAGCAAGGAAACAAGTAGTAGGATTCCGAAAGATAATGTGTTATCTGAGCCACGACGTCGGTCGAGGAAGAAAACGGCAGATGGGTTTACTTTATACACAGAAGAGGAGTTGGGTATTGGGAGGTCTAATGCTGGAGGTACTTCACTTTGCCCTTTTGATTGTGACTGTTGTTTTTAGTGAATTCTGAAATAATTGTTTGAGATTGAAGGAATTATATCAGTTTTGTAATGAATTTGTAGTAGTATATGTCCGTTTTGAGGATGAAGTTTTGTTCTTTTTACTGACTGGTGTAAGTTGTAACAATTTTATTTGAATGCATGAGGAGTTTTGTTTATAGATGTGAAGTGTTCGTTTTGGTGATGCATATTCAATTGTCTGGATTTTTGAAGCTGAAAAGTATAAACTTTTGAGTTGGGTTTGTGTATTCATGGAATTGTTCCCAATACACTTATAGATTGAAGAAAAATCTGAGTAAACGTGATTGTATCTGTAAAATGGTCCATGTAACCTAAATTAGGGGTTATTGCGTTAAGTTTTGAGTGTGAAAGGATGTATGTATGATTTCCAGTTCTGCATAAGCAAACTTGGCTGCGGTATTTAGCTTACAAGTGAAATCCTAGATGGTTATCTGTAACATGGTCTCCTGGATCTATGAATGGATGCTGATGCTGTCTAGATATTCTTATTGCAGATAGGTAGATAGACCATGTAATGAGGCATCTTCGCCTGTTTCTCCTAGTCATTGACATACTTGGTTTTGAATAAAAGGAGCTAGACAATGTGATGGAAACATGCATGCGGAGGAAGTAGTCCAGATCACCAAGTTCATCAAGAAAAAGTTAAAGCACAGACCATAAAACCAAACTAACAATAATTTTTTTTGGAACCTGTAAAGATGATATCTTTAGTATATCTATGCTAAAGGAAATAGGTAACTATACTCATTGTGGGAGTTAAGCATAGAGTTGTTTGGCCCACCTCTGCACAATCCATGCTTGTAAAAAAAGGAACAAAAAGAGTAACTAGGCTAAAGAGTTTGGTTAAGGCAGTGGAATATGCAGCTTGTAAACTTGGGTAGACTAGTAAGGATCAACAAGGCCTTGCGGTTGCTCCACGTAATCAGTCAGGCTACCCTTGAGAAGAGCATCTTTAATGTCGAACTGACAAATGGACCAGCGTGAGAGAGAGAGAGAGAGTTGTTGTCAGGAACAGGACACCAATGACTGTGGTGTCTAGGCCAGCTTCGTGCACATCGACTAATTCCACGAGATACTTGCCACCTCCCACTAGCAATAGGTACTAGGTAACTCTGCCTAGCAAGGCTAGGACATAGTTGCCGTCACTTTTATACTAGAGAATAATGGACCCAGAAGCTGAGGATAAAAGTGACATCCCTACATCTGAATGATTGGGATGGACAAAAGAGCCAAATTACCAACCAAATTGTAAATTTTACACGATGGAGCTGTGCCGATATGAGGGAAGAAATTTTCTACAAAACTGGTTGCTGGACAGGCCCAAGGACGTGTCGATCAGTGAAGAAAGCATGCTGAAACTGTTGATTTTGATTATGGTTGTTGGTCATTGCATTTGTCGTAGCCATCTGTTCATGTTCACCCCCTTCTGCATTATTTTATTATTAGATGTGTTCATGAATGACTGCTAAGGCAGGAAGGTATAAGCAGTTGCATCAAGACATGCTTCATATATAATCAGCCTTGGTCATAACTTTGCAAAAGTTAGAGATGATATCATGCGAAATGTCATGATAGCTAAGGCATCAGAGGAAATAGGTAGGTAGACCAGTATGAGTAAGTGTAGACACTGGGTGTAGGACGCACGTCTATGGACAAGCTCATGAAGCTTACCTATAAACACATAAGTAGTCAGGTCCCTAACTTAATGTACGAAGTGGTATTTGGTATCAATATCATCCAAGCGTTGCGACAATCAGGTAATTATAAAGAAATGGGGATAAGACCATATGGATCATGCATGTATCCATCTGAATGGCATGTTTGTGCTGTTTAATTAGTTCCAGATTTGGTGATCTGATGAAGATGGTTCATCATCTGGGAGTTTGGAGTCACCGATCTGACCAACATTTCCAGGACCAGTTAGAAAAAGATCAAACCACTTCGAGTAGTTCCTTAACGTAGCATATCTGGAAATTGGAACAAGGTCCTTAATGTGAAGAAAGGGTCCAAACATGATGGGAAGAAAAAAAAATTATGCGCTAGGAGCAAAAGCAGCAAGTTGAAGGCTAGAGAATGGTGTTGGCAGCATGCTGATGGCAATCAGAGCAATGTGCCAAGGCTGGCAAATTGGCACATAAAACTGTCATTGAGGGAGAAAAGTTGAGGTGTTTGTTAGAGTAACCCGTAAGTCAGTAACGCTGAGGAGAGGGACTGAGCGTGCAGCTAGAAAGAGGAGAGCAATTAACCTAAGGTCGTAAAAGATATTAAATTACGAGCATCATCAGGTGTTTTTATCTATTTGGTTCTTTATATAGCTGAAACATTTTCGTCTGACTAGTCGACTAAACAATTGTTTTTCCAGCTAGCTCATCCTGGAGGCCTTCATAAAGTGCCTATTACTTGTTTGAACTGTGAAGAATTACTTGCACAATTTAGTGTAATGCACCAATTTCATTTGCTTGGAATATTCTAAAAGAGTGATAACATTTTTGGAATAATTTTAGAGACTCTAAATTTCGCTTCGTAATACTGATCTCCTTTGTGGCTCACAATATTATGCTTACCTTCCTTATTTTGATTTTTTTTTTAATAACTCGTTTAACATTGAGGTTTATATACTAACTAAACCATTGACCAAAGGTTTAGGGCCGGTTTTCCTAAAGACCTTTTCTTCCCTCTTCAATTATGGGTAATATTCGATACTCCATCCATTATGTGGCACTTTTAGTGTTTCAAGATTCAAACGAGTATTAAATATTTCATGCCTGAATTCATGGTTAAAATTTAATTGTTTGACTCTTGAAATTTGAGTTGTGCCATATAAATTAAAACAAAGGGAATGCTATTTATGAATAGTTAAATTTAATGAAGTCTAAAAGAGACGGAATCAAAAATAGAGAAGTAATATGTTAATGAAACTTTTATCATAAGCAGTTGGCGATAATACATGACTAGTTTTTTTATTATAGAGATTGAGAGTTTGATAAAATATAATTTTTGGGTAATTGTATATTTGAACGAAAAAAAAAAATACAGACATCTTTTGCTTCTACTTGATTTTTTCAACTTCTTTTTTTCACACAAAAGATATTTCCATTTTCTTTTTTCACACAAAATAGATACTACTACTATGCAAATAAGTTTTTTCTTTACCAACATGAGTTGTGGTGTACTGGTGGGAGTGCTTCACCCTTAACCAGAGATCTCGGGTTTCAGTTCTGGGTATGGAGAAAATCTTGTTGGGAGCGCCACACCAGAATGGACCCTGCAGTGCGTGATCCGAATTTAGTTGGAGCTCCAACTTGAGATACAAAGCAACCAAGATGGCCTGTTGTTAATGAAGTGGTTGAGAATTCTGATATTTCAAGTTTAAAACTCAGTGAAGATAAAAAATATCAAGATTATATTTTTATATGTTCTAGTCTTAGTGAACAGAGTTACCTGGTACCCGTTGGTGATGGGAGGTGACAATTATCCCATGAAATTGGTTGAGATACACGAAAGTTGGTTTGGACACCACGGTCATTAAAAAAAAGAACTTGACAAAAACTTAGAAGATAAAATCTTATATAAGGGGAACCTTGATACCTGTTGTTGATGGAAAGTGACATGTATTTTATGGAATTAGTTGAAATGCACAAAAGCTGAATCAGACACCATGGCCATTAAAAAAAACTTGATAGAGAACTTGGAAGATAAAACCTTATATGAGGGGAACTTGAGAAATTTGTGCGATTCCTAAAAAAGGGTATGCAAATGTAAAAATGAGCTTTAAAAATTATGTGTGAGTATACGTAATGGTTCCCCAACTCATTACGGAGTTCCTCATAAAGTTTTTTGAGAAAAGAGGCATGAAAACACTGAAATGAGCGTTAAAAAATGGTGTGACTATACATGATGGTTCCCCAACTCATTACGGACGTCCTCATAAAGTTTTTTTCAGAAAAATTTTAAGTGCTCTCAGGCGCCAGATCCATGGGCTCTATCACACAAGAAAAATTGAGAAATCTGCGTGATTCCTAAAAAGGAACATGTAAATGCAGAAATAAGAGTTAAAAAATGGTGTGAGAATATGTGATGGTTTCCCAACTCATTACAGAGATCCTCATAAAGTTTTTGATAAAATAAACTTGGGTGCTCCGGGCGCCAGATCTATAGGCTAATACACACGAAAAATCGGGGAATTTGGGCAATTCTTAAAAAAGGGCTTGTAAATGCGGAAATAGGCGTTGAAAAATTGGTGTGAGTATGCGTGAAAGTTTATAACTCATTATGGAGGTCCTCATAAAGATTTTTTTGAGAAAAAAATTATGGGTGCTCCGGGCGCCTGATCCATGAGCTAATACACACGAAAAATCAGTGAATTTGAGCAATTCGATAAAAAAGGCTTGTAAATGCAGAAATGGACGTTAAAAATGGTGTGAGTATATGTGAAGTTTCCCCAACTCTTTACGTAAGTCCTCATAAAGTTTTTTTAGAAAATTATTTTGGGTGCTCTGGGTACCAAATCCACAGGCTAAGTACACAAAAAAAATTTGGGAATTTTGGGCAATTCTTAAAAATGGGCTTCTAAATGAGGAAATCAGAGTTAAAAAAATGGTGTGAGTATACGTTAAGGTTCCCCAACTCATTATGGAGGTCCTCATAAAGCTTTTGTTTTTGATAAAAAAACTTTTGGGTGCTTCGGGTGCAAATCCATCTGCTAATACTCATAAAAAATAGGTGAATTTTGGAGATTCTTAAAAAATAGCTTGTAAATGCGGAAATGGGCGTTAAAAAAATGGTGTAAGTATACGTGAATGTTTCATAACTCATTATGGAGGTCCTCATAAAAAATTTTGAGAATTTTTTTTTGGGTGCTCCGAGCTCCAAATCTATGGGCTAATACACACGATAAATTGGTGAATTTGGGAGATTTTTAAAAATTGTTTGTAAATGTGAAAATGGGCGTTAAAAAAGGTGTGAGTATACGTGAAGGTTCCCCACTCATTACGGAGATCCTCATAAAGTTTTTTGAGAAATTTTTTTTGGGTGCTCCGGACACTAGATCCTTGGGCTAATACACACAAAAAATTGGGAAATTTTGTGGATTCTTGAAAACGGGCTTGTAAATGCGTAAATGAGTGTTAAAAAAGGGTGTGAGTATACGTGAAGGTTCTTCAACTTATTACAGAGGTCCTCATAAAGTTCCTTAAAAAAAAATTGGGTGCAGTGCCAGATCAATGGGCAAATAGACACGAAAAACTAGGGAATTTAGGCGATTCTTCAAAAAGGCTTGTAAATGCAGAAATGAGTGTTAAAAAAATGGTAGGAGTATACGTAAAGGTTCCCCAACTTATTACGGAGGTCCTTATCAAGTCTTTTGAGAAAAAAAAATTGGGTGCTCTAGGAGCCAAATCCATGAGCTAATTAATACACACGAAAAATCAGTGAATTTGGACGATTCTTAAATAAGGGGTTGTAAATGCGGAAATGAGTGTTAAAAAATGATATGAGTACACGCGAAGGTTGTCTAACTATATACGGAGGTCCTCATAAAGTTTTTTGAGAATTTTTTTTTTTTGTGCTCCGGGAACCAGATACATGGGCTAATTCACACAAAAAATTGAAGAATTTGGGCGATTCTTATAAAATGGCTTGTAAATGCGGAAATGGGCGTTAAAAATGATATGAGTATACGTGAATGTTCCCAACTCATAACGGAGGTCCTCATAAAGTTTTTTGAGAAAAACATTTTGGGTGCTCCAGGCACCAGATATATGGGCTAATACACACGAAAGATTATGAAATATGGGCGATTCTTAAAAAAGATCTTGAAAATGCCGAAATAGGCGTTTAAAAAATATTGTCAGTATACATGAAGGTTCCCCAACTCATTACAAAGGTCCTCATAAAGTGTTTTGAGAAAAAATTTGGGTGCTCCAGGCGCCAGATCTATGAGCTAATACACGAAAACTCGGTGAATATAAGCGATTCTTAAAAAAGGGATTGTACATGGAGAATTGGGCGTTAAAAAAATGGTGTGAGTATTTATGAAGGTTCTCCAACTGATTACGGAAGTACTCATATTATTTTTTGATAAAAAAAAATTAGCTGCTCCTTGCGCCAGATCCATAAGCTTATACACATGAAAAGTTGGGAAATTTGGGTGATTTTTTAAAAAAGCTCTTAAATGCGGAAATGGGTGTTAAAAAATGGTGTGAGTATACGTGAAGGTTCTCGAACTCATTTTGGCTGTCTTTATAAAGTTTTTTGAGAAAACAATTAAGGTGCTCCGGGAACCAGATCTATGGGCTAATATACACGAAAAATCAGGAAATTTGGGCGATTCTGACAAAATGCTTATAAATGCAGAAATGAGCGTTAAATTTGGTGTGAGTATACGTGAAGATTCTCCAACTCATTACGGAGGTACTCATAAAGTTTTCTGAGTAAAAATTTTTGGAGCTCCTGGTGCCAGATCCATGGGCTATTACACACAAAAAATTGAGAAATTTGGGAGATTCTTAAAAATAGGGTTGTAAATGCGGAAATAAGCATTAAAAAGGTCTCAACTTATTACGGAGGTCCTCATAAAGTGTTTTGAGAAAAAAAAATTAGGGTGCTCTGAGCACCAGATTCATGGGCTCATACACATTAAAAATTGGTGAATTTGAGCGATTCTTAAAAAGGGCTTGTAAATGGGGAAATGGACGTTAAAAAAGTGTTGTGAGTATACGTGAAGGTTTCCTAACTGATTACTGAGGTCCTCATAAAGTTTTTTGAGAAAAAAATTATTGGTGCTGGGCGCCAGATCCATGGGTTAATACACTCAAAAAATTGGCGAATTTAGGAGATTTTTAAAAAATGGCTTGTAAATGCAAAAATGGGTGTTACAAAAATATTGTGAGTATAGTGAATGTTACCAACTCATAACGAAGATCCTTATACAGTTTTTTAAGAAAATAAATTTGGGTGCTCAGGGTGCCATATTTATGGTCTTAACACACAAAAAATCGATGAATATGAGTGATTCTTAACAAATGGCTTGTAATTACTGAAATGGGTGTTACAAAAATGATGTGAGTATATGTGAAGGTTCCCCAATTAATTATGGAGGTCCTCGTAAAGCTTTTTGAGGAAAAAAATTTAGAAGCTCCTGGTGTCAGATCCATGGGCTAATACACACGAAAAATTGGTGAATTTTAGCGATTCTTAAAAAATGGTTTATATATGCGGAAATGACGTTAAGGTTCACCTACTCATTACAGAGGTCCTCAAAAAGTTTTTTCTGAAAATAAAATTGGGTGCTACAGGCGCCAGATCCATGGGATAATACACACAAAAAAATGAGGTATTTGAGCGATTCTTAAAAAAAGGCTTGTAAATGCGAAAATTTGCATTAAAAAATTATATGAGTATTCGTGAAGGTTCCCCAACTCATTACGAAGGTCCTCATAAAGTTTTTTGAGTAAAATATTTTGGGTACTGTAGGCACTACATCCATGGCCTAATACATATGAAAAATTGGTGAAATTGGACGATACTTAAAAAATGACTTGTAAATGCAGAAATGATCGTTAAAAAAATGGTGTGAATATACGTGACCGTTCCTCAACTCATTACAAATGTCCTCATAACGTTTTTTTAGATCAAATTTTTGGGTGCCTCGGGCGCCTGATCTATGGGTTAATACTTACGAAAAATCAAAATTTTGAAAAAAGGCTTGTAAATGTGGAAATGGGTGTTAAAAAAAAGGTGTGAGTATACGTGAAGGTTCCCCAACTCATTACGAAGGTCCTCATAACATTTTTTTAGGTCAAAATTTTGGGTGCCTCGGGCGCTTGATCCATGGGTTAATACTTACGAAAAATTTGTGAATTTGGATTTCTAGAAAAAGGGCGTGTAAATATGGCAATGGGCGTTAAAAAAATGGTGTGAGTATACGTGAAGGTTCCCCAACTCATTACGAAGGTCCGTATAAAATTGTTTGAGAAAAAAAATTTGGGTGCTCCGGGCACCACATCCAAGGGCTATTACACACGAAAAATTTAGAAATTTGGGCTATTATTAAAAAGGGGCTTGTAAATACAGAAATGAGCGTTAAAAAATGGTGTGAGTATATGTAAATGTTACCCAACTCATTATGGAGGTCCTCTTAAAGTTTTTTGAGAAAAGAATATTAGATGCTACGTGCGCCAGATCCATGTGCTAATACACACGAAAAATCGGTGAATATGGGCGATTCTTAAAAATGGGCTTGTAAATCTGGAAATGGGGGTTAAAAAAATGGTGTAAGTATACATGAAGGTTCCCCAATTCATTACGAAGGTCCTCATAATGATATTTGAGAAAAAAAATTGGGTGCTCTGGGATCCCGATCCATTGATAATACACACCAAAAATCGGTGAATTTGGGCGATTCTTAAAAAGGCCTTGTAAATGCGGAAATGGGTGTTAAAAATATGGTGTTGAGTATACGTGAAGATTTCTCAACTCATTACGGATGTCCTCTTAAAGTTTTTTGAGAAAAAAAATTGGGTGCTCTGAGAGCAAGATTTATAGGCTAATACACATGAAAAATTGGTTAATTCGGTGATTCTTAAAAAATGCTTATAAATGTGGAAATGGACATTAAAAATGGTGTGAGCATACGTCAAGGTTCCCCAACTTATTTCGGAAGAGCTCATAAAGTTTTTAGAGTAAAATTTTTGGGGGTTCCCGACCATATCCATAGGCTAATACACACGAAAAATTGAGGAATTTGGGTGATTAAAAAAGGGATCGTAAATGAGCGTTAAAAAAATGGTGTGAGCATCCGTGAAGGTTCCCCAACTTATTAATGACCTCCTCATAAACTTTTTTGAGAAATAAATTTTGGGTGTTTCGGGCGCAAGATCAATGGGCTAATACACATGTAAAATTGGGGACTTTAAGCGATATCTAAATAAGGGTTTGTAAATGCGGCAATGTGAGTTAAACAAATAGGATAATTTGGGCGATTATTATAAAGTACTTGGGCGATTTTTAAAATTTGGCTTGTGAATGCGGAAATTGGGGTTAAAAAAATTATGCGAGTATACGTGAAGGTTTCCTCTCTCATTATGGAGGTCCACATAAAGTTTTTTGAGAAAACAATTTTGGACGCTCCGGGCGCAAGATCCATGGTCATTTAATACATACAAAAAATCTGTGAATTTTGGCCAATCTTAAATAAGGGATTTTAAATGCGAAAGTAGGCATTAAAAATGGTGTGAGTATACGTGAAGGTTTCCCAACTCATTACGGAGGTCCGCATAACGTTTTTTTATATCAAAATTTTGGGTGCCTCGGGCGCCTGATCCATGGGTTAATACTTACGAAAAATTGGGGAATTTGGGTTTCTAAAAAAAGGGCTTGTAAATGTGGAAATGGGCGTTAAAAAAATGGTGTGAGTATATGTGAAGGTTCCCCAACTCATTACGGAGGTCCTTATAACGTTTTTTAAGAAAATAGTTTTAGGTGCTCCGGGCGCCATATTTATGGGCTACTACACACGAAAAATCGTGAAATAAGGGCAAATCTTTAAAAAAAATCTTATAAATACGGAAAAGGGTGGTTAAAAAAATGATGTGAGTATACGCGAAGGTTTCTCAACTCATTACGGAGGTCCTTATAAAGGTTTTTTGTAATGACCCGGAAGGTCATTTTTGGAAATTTTGAATATTCATTTAACTATAGTGAATTAATTGATGGTCAATTATTAAATAACTAATTTTAGTTAATGCTTAATGGGTTAAGTTATAATTAGTTTAATACCACTTGACCCTTATAGGAAAATAAATATTTAAGGCTGACAGTTTTTGGTGCATAACTTAAGAAAGGAAAAATAAGAACTTACCTACGCAGAGTTACAGCGGCCAGCATAGGAACCGACTAATTTTCGTTCAGGTAATTGTTTCATTGAAATTTCCTTTCATTTATGTTAGTTGTCAGTTAGTAATGATGACAACCTATTAGTAATGTCCATTATTAGCAGAGATGAGTTAGCAAGTAAGGATCTTACAGTGTGATGAAATTATCGGATTAAAGTTATAAGATTAGATTGAATTGAATAATAGTATATAATGTGTGATTGTTGTAATGGTTAATCAGTATGTTAAATAATTTTGAATGAGGAAATAGGATTGCACGCGAACCTCTTGTAGCATAGTTGTCGTTGGAGTTCTGGAATTAATTTAAGATTTTTGTCAGGGATTATAGTGTTTGTAAATTGGAAAAGAAACATAGGATGCTAAGTGATTATTCTTCATGTGATGCTGGCCAATGATTGCCATTATGAATACAATGTGATAAATTAAATAAATTAATGGTGGAGTATAGACTTTTGTAAAGTTTTCAATAGTTAAGGATGTTGATTACGCCTCTAAATCTGGTCACCATTTTAAGATTCAAATTTGGTATATTAGTATACGTAATTAAATATTAGGTATTATATTATATAAATCTTATTAGATTTATAGTATTGGAGAGCTTGAAACTTAACCCTAGACTTGAAATTTGGAAATATGGGAATTTACATGTTAACTTGATTATAGATTGGGGATGAGTTTTTGGGTCTAGGTTAGACCTATAGTAACATGTGTATTGTTAGTTTTGGAAATCTTATTGTGGTTAATTATTTGACTAGATTGCTTTGAGTTGGAAGTTCAACGAAAAGGGAAGGCTCCCGGAGTGATTATTCGATTATTTGAGGCAAGTGGATTTCTAAACCCTTGTTAAGTGTATGGAATTCGTGTATTTTCTTGTGATATGTGTTTAGGAATAATGAGATTTGGTGATGGGTTGACTTGTACATATTGATTATTTTCTAATGATGAAAAAGGGGTAATAAAAGGCAATCTGATCAATTGTTTGTGTGATGTGTTGAGAATTGTTTGAAAGGTTTGTTGAATCATTGTTGATGTTGTATCATGATTGTGCTGTTGTGAATTGTGCAATGTTATGAAAATGGTCATCTCCTCATTATTTGTGTGAACATGTCATTTGCATTGTTCTGAGACATGGTTGTGACAAGTGCTATGTGCATTGAGAAAGAATAACAAATTAAAGAGGATGTACCATTTCGAGGGACGTATCGCGTGCCGCGATGGATACTATATTTCTAGGGACGTATCGCGCGCCGCGATGGATGCATGAACAGATATGTCCCCCATAGGTCCCGGACTGAGAGACAACGGGTGTGTATCACTAGGTCAGACATGCATCACTATACTTGACATTGCATTCCATTGCATTGCACATATTTATCATTAGTGAACTTGATATTGTGTTTTGCTGATCTTGTGAGTGCCTTTCTGTGGAACTTTGATTGATGAATGTTGAGCTTGTTGTTGAGGATATGTAAATGTTAGAGTATTGTTGTTGAGTTGTGTGCTATGTGAATCATAAACTGTTAGGTAGGCTGATTTTATACAGGTTGTAGTTGTGAAGATTGTAATTGATGAATATTGAGCTTGTTGTTGAGAATATGTGATTGTTAGAATGTTGTTGAGATATGTGCTTGTGAATAGTGAACTATTAGGTTGGGTTGGTTTAATGCAGTTTGTAGTTGTAGAGGTTCGGTTGAGGTGTAAGGAGTACCTGTATTCTATCCCCTTAGCTTGTGTTTTGAGGTTTACTTGCTGAGTACCGTGTGGTTTGGTACTCACCCCTTGCTACTACATTTTTTTGTAGGTTACTTGCCCGTACCTTTGTGATATATTCTCTTCTTTTACGAGGCTTCTTGGAGATTTGTGAGGTAGTTGTTTGTCATCTCGGCAGACCTTTTTACTCTTGTTTATGATCTTGTTCTATTCTAGAAACAAGGTCATTTGAGACTTGTTTTTTCTTTTGAATCAATTGTAATACTTAAAAGGCTTGTACACGTGACAACCAGATCTTGGGGGTATCTCTGAGTTGATTATGAAATTTCCGCATTTTATTATAATGGTTGAGTTTTAGGCTGACTTGTCTTGGAGGGATAAGACGAGTGTCATCACGTTCATTTTTGGGTCGTGATATTTTTAGACAAAAATTTTGGGTGCTCCTAGCGCCACATCCATGGGATAGTACACACGAAAAATCGAGAAATTTGGGTTATTCTTAAAAAAGAGCTTGTAAATGCGCAAAATGGATGTTAAAAAATTGTGTGAGTATACGTGAAGCTTACCCAACTCATTACAGAGGTCCTCATAAATTTTTTGAAAAAAACAATATTGGGTGCTCTGGGCACCAGATCCATGGGCTAATACACACGAAAAATCGGTGAATATGGTTGATTATTCAAAAGGGGGTTGTAAATGCGGAAATGTGCGTTAAAAAAATGGTGTGAGTATACATAAAGGTTCCCAAACTCATTACGAATGTCCTCATAAAGTTTTTTGAGAAAAAAATATTGGTTGATTCGGGCGCCAAATCCATTGGCTATTATATACGAAAAAATTGGTAAATATGGGCGATTCTTAAAAAATGTCTTGTAAATGTGGAAATGGACGTTGAAAGAGTTGTGTGAGTATACATGAAGGTTCCCCAACTCAATACAGAGGTCTTCATAAAGTTTTTTGAGAAAAATATTTGGTGCTCTGGCACCAAATACATGGGCTAATACATACGAAAAATTGTGAAATTTGGGAGATTCTTAAAAAGGGTTTGAGTATACTCGAAGGTTCCCCAACTCATTACGGATGTCCCTAAAAAGCTTTTTAGAAAAAACTTGTGGGTGCTCTGGGCGCCAGATCAATGCGGAAATGGAAGTTAAAAAATGGTGTGAGTATACGTGAAGGTTTCCCAACTCATTACAGAGGTCCTCATAATATTTTTTACGAAAATGATTTTGGGTTTTCCAGGCGTTAGATCTTTGGGCTAATACACACGAAAAATCTGGGAATTTGGGTGATCCTTAAAAAAAGGCTTGTAAATGCTGAAATGGGCGTTAAAAAATGGTTTGAGTATACATGAAGGTTCCCCAACTCATTACGGAAGTCCTCATAATGACTTGTAAATGCGAAAATGGGCGTTAAAAATGGTGTGAGTATACGTGAATGTTCCCCAACACATTACGGAGGTCCTCATAAAGTTTTTTGAGAAAAAAATTAGGTTCTTTTGGCGCTAGATCCATGGGCTAATACACACGAAAAATTTGTGAATTTGGATTATTCTTAAAAAGGGTTTGTAAATGCGAAAATGAGAGTTAAAAAATAGTGTGAGTATACATAAAGATTCCCCAACTCATTACGCAGGTCCTCATACTGTTTTTTGAGAAAACATTTTTAGGTATTTCGGGCACCAGATCCTTGGGCTAATTCGATTTTGAAAAAAGGCTTGTAAATGCGAAAATAGACGTTAAAAAAATGGTGTTGAGTATACGTGAAGGTTTCCCAATTCATTACGGATGTCCTCTTAAAGTTTTTTGAGAAAAAAAATTGGGTGCTCTGAGAGCAAGATTTATAGGCTAATACACACGAAAAATTGATTAATTCGGTGATTCTTAAAAAAAAAGCTTATAAATGCGGAAATGGACATTAAAAATGGTGTGAGCATACGCCAATGTTCCCCAACTTATTACGGAAGAGCTCATAAAGTTTTTAGAGTAAACTTTTTGGGGGTTCCCGACCAGATTCATGGGCTAATACACACGAAAAATTGAGGAATTTGGGTGATTTAAAAAAGGGATCGTAAATGTGCGTTAAAAAATGGTGTGAGCATACGTGAAGGTTCCCCAACTTATTCAGGAGGTCCTCATAAACTTTTTTGAGAAAAAATTTTTGGGTGTTTCGGGCGCAAGATCCATGAGCTAATACACATGTAAAATTGGGGACTTTAAGCGATCCTCATAATGTTTTTTGAGAAAAAAAATTGGGTTCTACGGGTGCCAGATCGATGGGCTAATACAAAAGAAAAATTAGGGAATTTGGGCGATTTTTAAAACAGAGCTTGTAAATGCAAAAATGGGGGTTAAAAAAATGATGTGAGTATGCATGAAGTTCCCCCAAATCATTACGGAGGTCCTCAAAAAAAAACTTGGGTGCTCAGGGTTTCAGATCCATGGGCTAATACAAAAAAAATCGGGGAATTTGGGCTATTCTAAAAAAGGGGATTGTAAATGCGGAAAGAGACGTTAAAAAAATGGTGTGAGTATACATGAATGTTCCCTAACTCATTACGGGGGTCCTCATTAAGGTTTTTAAGAAAAAAAATCAGGGTTCTTCAGGCGCCAGATACATGGGCTAATACACACGAAATATCGAGGAATTTGGGCGATTCTTAAAAGAAGGCTTGTAAATGCGAAAATATGTGTTAAAAATGTAGTGTGAGTATACGTGAAGGTTTCCCAACTCATTACTGAGGTTCTCATAAAAAAAATTGAGAGAAAAATTTGGGTACTCCGGGCGCCAAATCCATACGCTAATACACACGAAAAATTGGTAAATTTAGGCTATTCTTAAAAAATGGCTTGTAAATTGAGAAATGGGAGTTAAAAAATTTTGTGAGTATACGTGAAGGTTCTCCAACTCATTACGGAGGTCCTCATAAAGTTTTTTGAGAAAAAAAATTGTGTGTTTTGTGCGCCAGATCCATTGGCTAATACACACAAAAGATCAATGAATTTGGATGATTCTTAAAAAGGGATTGTAAATGCCAAAATGGGTGTTAAAAAAATGGCGTGAGTATACGTGAAGGATCCCCAACTCATTACGGAGGTCCTCATAAAGTTTTTTGAGAAAACAATTTTGGAAGCTCCGGGTGCCATATCCATAGGCTAATTACACACGAAAAATTGGTGAAGTTAGGAATTCTTAAAAAAGGGTTTATATATGCGGAAATTGCGTTAAAAAATGGTGTGAATATACGTGAAGGTTCACCAACTCATTACAGAGGTCATCATAAATTTTTTTGAGTGAAAAAAATTGAGTTTTCGAAGCGCCAGATCCATGGGCTAATACACACGAAAAATCAAGGAATTTGGGCGATTTTTTAAAAAGGGCTTGTAAATGCGAAAATGGACTGTAAAAAAATAATGTGAGTAAACATGAAGGTTCTCCAACTCATTATGGAGGTCCTCATAAAGTTTTTTGAGTAAAAAGATTTGGGTTCTCTAGGCACCAGATCGAATGGACTAATACACACGAAAAGTCAGTGAATTTGGACTATTCTCAAAAAGGGCTTGTAAATGCAGAAATGGGCGTTAAAAAATGGTTTGAGTATACGTGAAAGTTCCCCAACTCATTACGGAGGTCCTCATAATGTTTTTTTAGATCAAAATTTTGGGTGCCACGGGTCCCAGATTTATGGGATAACACACAAAAAATCAGTGAATTTGGGCGATTCTTTAAAAAGGGCTTGTAAATGTGGAAATGGACGTTAAAAAATGGTGTGAGTATACATGAAGGATCTCCAACTCATTACGAAGGTCCTCATAAAGGTTTTTGAGGAAAATAATTGGGTGTTTCTGGCGCCCTATCCATTGTCTAATACACACAAAAAATTGGTGAATTTGGGCGATTCTTAAAAAGGGCTTATAAATATGAAAATGGGCGTTCAAAATATGGTGTGAGTATACGTAAAGGTTCCAAACTCATTACGGATATCCTCTTAAAGTTTTTTGAGAAAAAAAAATTCGATGCTCCGGGCGCCAGATCCATGGGCATTCACACGAAAAATTGAGGAATTTGGGTATTCTTTAAAAAGGGCTTTTAAATGCGGAAATGGGAGTTAAAAATATGGTGTGAGTATACGTGAAGGTTCCCCAACTCATTACAGAGGTTCTCATAAAGCTTTTTAAGAAAAACTTTTGGGTTCTCCGGGCACCAGATTTATGGGCTAATAAACACGAAAAATCAGTAAATTTGGGTGATTTTTAGAAAATGGGTTGTAAATGTGGAAATGGGCGTTAAAAAAATTGTGTGAGTATACGTGAAGGTTCCCCAACTCACTACGGAGGTCTTCATAAAAAATTTTGAGAAAAAAAATTTGGGTGCTCTGGATGCTAGATCCATGGGCTAATAAACACGAAAAATCGGTTAATTTGGGCCATTTTAAAAAAAGAACTTGTAAATGCGGAAATGGGCGTTAAAAATATGGTGTGAGTATACGTGAAGGTTCCCCAACTCATTACGAAGGTCCTCATAAAGTTTTTTGAGAAAAAAAATTGGGTGCTTCGGGCGCCAGATCCATGGGCTATACACACGAAAAAACAGTGAATTTGGGAGATTCTTAAAAAATGGCTTGTAAATACAAAAATGGGTATTAAAAAAATGGTGTGAGCATACGTGAAGGTTCCCCAACTCATTCTGGAGGTCATCAAAATGTTTTTTGAGAAAAAAAAATTGGGCGCTCTGGGCGCCAGATCCATCGGCTAATACACACAAAAAATTGAGAAATTTGGTTGATTCTTAAAAACGGGCTTGTAAATGCAGAAATTGGCGTTAAAAAAATATGTGAGTATACGTGAAGGTTCCTCAATTCATTAAGGAGGTCGTGATAAAGTTTTTTGAGAAAAAAAATTGGGTGCTCCGGGGTCCGAGATCCATGGGCTAATTAATTAACACATGAAAATATGGGGAAATTGTGTGATTCCTAAAAAAAAGGCATGTAAATATTTAAATGGGTATTAAAAAAATAGTGTGAGTATATGTGATGGTTCCCCAACTCATTAAGGAGATCCTAATAAAGATTTTCGGAAAAAAAATTTGGTTACTCTGTGGGCGCCAGATCCAGGGCTAATACACGAAAAATTGAGGAATTTGAGCGATTCCTAAAAAAGGTCATGTAAATGCGGAAATGGACGTCAAAAATAGTGTGAGAATATGTGATAGTTCTCCAGCTCATTACGGAGTTCCTCTTATTTTTTTTTGGGTGGGGGGGGGGGGGGGG
>JAJOOR010022637.1:0-20967 GCA_036250505.1 Solanum acaule | reverse complement strand
GGTAGTTAAAACCGAAAATTTGAGATTTGAACATTAATTGTTCAAGAATTGTTTGATTGAAGAGATTGTCATTGTACTTTTATTCTTGAATTTGAAGGAAGTACTACTCCCTATGGGATCGACCCCAACTCACATAGTTGGGTTATTATACTGACAAACGATCGTTGGCATTTAGTATTGGATGAAATGCCTTGATACGTTAACCACCCCATCCTCGTCATCCATATAAGCCCAAGAGCCTCCATCCTTGTGAACGACCCATCAATACGTTGAAGTTTGTGAATGGATGGCCTTGAGGCAATCTAGATTGCATCACATAACTTATAACAATACTGTTGGAATGCTAGATTTGTAGTTGTGATTGTAGAGAACCCTTATGAATGGTAAGACTAGACTCAATGGTCCCCACATTCAATCACACATAATCGAAATATGACATCGACGACTAGATGAATATTAATACTATCGGGCAACTATAAATATTCATGGTAGCTCTTCTATAAATTCTCATAAGAAAGGTGGTACATGTAGAACCATTGCAATACTTCAATAGTTTCGAGACAACACAATATATGTCATCTGAAATAACCAAACATGTCCAAACATCCTACCCGATAAGAGGACATCGCAGGATCCGTACACCCAATCTATCACTCGGGATCCACCCACAAAAGTGAAAATATGCAAGGGCATAGCTAGTGAATCATACTCCAAATCATGTCAAAAAAAAATATGTGGTCACATAAGAATGTATGGAACCAAGGTTGAATATAATACTAAATGCTTCCTCTAAAGAGCCCATATCAAACATTTTCATTAAATTGACTCAATTTCTTTGTTTGCTAGCTACCTACAATTCACTGGTCTGGTCCCATTATGATCGTATCTACACTTTATTTATCAGACTCCACATATTCTTCACATCATTCCATTGAAACCCACACTCTCAATACTATCAAAATCTACTTAGCATACACATTGACACCTCTAATTTCTGAACTATGACTCCATCTCTTTTTATGTAAGCATTCCATGACATTTACGGATCCCACCCAAGGCTAGTAGCACTAATTTCAAATCTGATAATACTTGTCTATCGAGATAAAACTATTGAATCACACCCATTGTAAACTCCACACAATCTTTCATGACATAACTCAATCTTCATAAAATTCGTTGATAAATCCCTAGTAAGCTTGTGCCGAATCAGCTCACATTGCATAGTCATATCTGAACTCAAATGTAAAAATTCATACAACCTTCAATTCTGAACCAGGGGTCTATACGAGAGGTTTTATTCCTTCACCTTTCTGAAGTTCTTCCCATGACACAAATTCCAAATACCTTGAACTCTTCAATACGCTGGACTTTTGTTCCTTTCGCTGACTCACTTTTCAATCTTATCCCTTGACCAACAATCTATGATACTTTACCATATACTCTAAACTAACATTTTTAAGCGAAACCTTTCCTTAAGTCCTTTAACAATTAAAGTTAACAAACTTTACGATCCAAACCATGCATAAATCCTTCCAAATCACTACCCAATGTCGTCGATCATTTTTTACCTTACACATCGTGACAAAAACATATCACCATGAATGTAGACTTACAATAAAAATTTTGAATTGTGAATCCAACTGTGTAACCCATCCCCTTATCTATCAACATTAACTTTTGCTTTGAAGATTTTTATTAATTCATGTATCTTGGCTTATCATTGATCGCCTCTCTATCGACCTTACCATATCATTTGCTAAAATTCAATCATACTCATTACCAAATTCAAAACCATAAAAGAACTTATCATCACGCTCGAGCTGAACGTCTGTTCACTCCTTTCTCAAGTTTTATCCGGTAGTTTTTAACACTACAGGAAATTTGACATTTAACGACCAATTCTTTGCGACCGGGTTCAAATTTGGTCGTTAAAAATAAATTTATAACGACAAAAAAAAATTCCACTCATTAAAAGTTATTTTTTAGTTTAATATAAGCTAGAGATAATATCCGGACGTTAAAAAGGTTGATTTCAGCCATTAATTAATACTAAATATATAATAAAAAGAAAAGGCATTGTATGTTTCCGTTTTTGTTTTCAGATCTACATCTCTTCACCCACCGCTTCCCAAAACGTAGAGATCTACTAGATCTCCTCTTTTTCTAATTTATGAGGAAAATAAGCAAATCAATTCCTCCTCTATATCCTATTGTAGTCTGAGCTTTATCGCCTACTTTCTCGTCTCTCAAGGTTACATCGCAACTTCTCTATCAATTACTCTAATCTCTATTCTATTTTTTATGCTTGATCTATACTTCTTGAGTGAATAGAATTGTAAATCAATTATTATGATTTTTCTTGTGTTCAGTAGAGAATTTAATTTGCAGACACAAACACATAAATGTGTTAAAAGAACTTCAAGTTCTCTCGTTATTGCTCATCATACATTCTTGTATGTTGGTCTTGCTCTTTTCAACTACTACTAGTGATTTAAAAAAAAGAAGGTATTCTTAGTGTGATTTTCTTATCAATGTGAGTTTCTACTTTTATATGTGAGTGCATCTTATTTTTTAATTACTTATTTTATTTATGGGTTATTCTTATAAATGGTGTTATTAACTAATTGAGTAATGAAGGAGGTTCAAGTGTAAGTATTGTTTATTACAGTAGCCAGTTACTACCGAACTTTCTACCAAAGAAGTTATTTCTAACATAGACAAGTATATTTGGGTGTCAATATACCGCGTTCTGTTTTCAACTCCTCTGTTTGGATTTCTCAAATCGACCACTTTGGGTGAAATCACCCCTTTTAAAATAAAAATTATGGTAGATAGTCAATTAGGGAAAAGGGAATTGTTGTTATTGTTGAATAGAAGTATATGATATGAAACAGTATTAATATTTTCTCTTATATTTGTAGTTTCTTGAACTTTGGTCTCTAAAGGCATCTTTGGAAATAATTTGTTGTGGTTTTTTGTATATTCTGCTGCATGTTTTAGCATTTTTTAGATTTCTGACTCCCTCTTTACTCTCTATAGTTATAGAGTATTACATGCTGATGTTTTTACAAATAGAATGAGGTGAATTAAGTTTGTTACATGACTTTTGATGTTTTTTGTGTTTTTAGTTCTGCTTTACTTTCTGTAGTTATGGTTAGGAATTTCTCTAGCTTCTTTAGATTTCTAAAGATAAAGTCATACTTATGTGTCTTAAATAGTATCTAGAAAACTAATACTGGAAAGTGTTTGTTGAATCACAACGCAAGTTTCACTCAATGCTATCAATAATTACTACCTATCGGTGGTAAGTTTTCCACATAATGAAACAAATATTTGAGATATGCAGGACGACAACTTTTATTTTTTACATTGCTTTAGGAAGTTCAATTGTACAATTGATATCTGCTTTACGTTTTGTAGTTATGGAGTATTAGATAATATTATTTTTAAAATAGTATGAGGTTAAATAAGCTTGTTGCATGACTTCTGAAATTTTTTTGGTGTTTGTGAGATAAAATTTGATTCATTTTTATAATTATGGACGAGGGAAATGTTCCATTAGTTGAATCTGATAAATTGATTTGTGTTCTGTTGACAAAATCAGAATTCAAGAACCCGTGTTTAAAACAACTTTTGAGATAAAGTAAACAAAAGACATTATCTTTTAGCAAGTGGAATGTTTGGTCAACCTTCATAATCATCTTCGAGTGATCAATTAATTGAATCATTTAATAGGTTAGTAGATGAAATTTACTTTTTTCTCTATGAAATTTTTTCATGACCATATGAAATTCTCTTTGTTCATTGGAATTTTTCTAAGTTTATTAGTTGCAGCTAAAACTTGTGTTGGCTAAACCAAGTAACATAACCTTCAAAGTGAATATACTTATGCATATGTATGCAAGACACTCGTCATGCATTTATTTATTTGATGTAAACACTAGATGTGAGTAAATGTTTATGAGGCTAATTCGACTCGACGCATGGCTTGTTCAACTATCATAGAAGGTCCTCACTTTAAGGTTCAAACATTGGTGATTATCTCTTATAGAGTTCTCCGAGAAAGTACCCACTCGACCTCTCTATTTTCCTTTCCATAATTTTTTTTAGACGTAAAATCAGTCTATCAAAACCAAAACAAATATAAGTGAATATTGTTAACTAGGAAATCTTAGTCCTTTGAGTCAAACGATAATGAAATTCAATTTTGTTTGCTAACCTTCTTATCAAATAGTAGGTTTTGTGTTTGTCCAGTTAGACAATCTAAAAGGAACTACCTCTAAGAATCTGAAATAAACTACAAAACCAAAACTACCTTCAATAAAAGTATTAAGTTCTATTTTTTCATAGCTCATGCAGAACATCTATTTTTATATTTAATTTAGGTGAGGTAATACAAAATATTGAGGTTGGATAAGGAAAAAACTAGAACTCCCCTATCCAGTTTAGTTTCACTATGTTACTTTCTGTTTTAACTGTTTTTGAATTTTATCCATTTTTGCAAAATCAGAAGATTTTCCCTGCAACAGTTATCTCCTATGAAAGGAACTCAATTCCATGAGATTCAATTTCTAGATCATGTAATCAGATAAATAAGATGGAAAACAATATGAGTTCCCGTGCAGTTGAACTGAAGCATCTCTGATGAGCTATAGTTTAGCAATGAACATTTGACAAATCTATTAGAGTATCAGGACCTAACTGATGCTACTAATTGATATGAACCCAGTATGTGCATAAACTATTTTCAAGGTAGAACATGGATAATGCTAATGATAAAAGAGAGTAAGAAAACATATTGGAATCATTAACAACAAAATGAGTTGGGAGTTGAAATTTTGGAATGCCTTTGCAATTTGACTAACACAAATACATACATCAAAAGAGCCTCTGAACTCTCTGTAAATGATCACTTGTGACTGCATATAATAAATATTAGTACTATCCTGAGGTAACTGGCTTGCAAATATATGATTGTTGAGATATTTTTAGCGCTTCAACTTAGATATTTTACATGAAAGTAGTTCTACAGGTATATCCTTAGTTAAAGACGTTGAGAAACTAAATTTGGACTTCCAGTTTAAATGTGGTTTTTTCATGTTCATGGTTCTCTTATCTGTTAAAATATGAAGTAATTGATGTTCATTAATATGAAGTAATTGAAGTCACTTAGTGAGAAAATTATGAATAATGGTATGTCAAATAATTATGTGCTAGTTGCATGTCAGTTAAACAACACAGTAACTAATGCAAGATAGGTTCCAAGTTGCAGCTATACATTGAAAAAATGTATTTATAATTATGTCCATATTGTGTTGTCACAGGTTCCAAATTTAAGCGCCTTCTTGATGCGCGAAGGCTTGGCCTCAATGCATCACAATTGGAAGAATTTTCGGTCAGTTACTTCGCTTTCTTGCTTTGACCTAGAGTTAAAATCTATAATAAAAGATGCCAATACTTTCCATCTTTGCACATTAATGATCACCGGGACAAATTTGCCTCACATATCACGTGAATGACGGCTACAAGTTTAGTTTCTTTTTATTAAATATGCTTAAATAGCACATTCCAGATTTTCTATAGTAGTCTTGTATTATATATTTCAGGGACATTACAGTTCTTGTTGGGATTTTGGTGTTGTTGAGTCACTATCTGACCATTTCTGTATCTATTATATCCATTATAACTTGGTAAATTTTAAAATCGTGTGATTGTGTAACTTAAACTCTTGAAATGACACATTTTTATCTACTTATATAGTCTGCCTTCTCATGTGTGAGCCCAATTGTTTTTCATGTAGCCATCACTTCATCTTAGCACACAAACTTGTAATGTTGGACTGTAGGTATATACCTATGGTCATTGATGTGAACTTTTAATGTGTAATACAGTGCATCTCTCTGTCAGTAAATGATCTCTTAGCATGTTGCGGTTTTTTTATGCGGGAGTGATTACGATGGTGGATATCCTATAGTAGCATGGCGATACTTTAAACGTACGGGATTGGTCACAGAAGAGGTAAATGGTTAATTAACTTGGAAAGTGGTGATTTTATCTAAATATTCATGAGGTTTTTGTTTGTTTGATAGCCATTGCAAAATTTTCATTGGGTAGTATCTTCTTATATAAGAATTATTTGTCTTGCTTCATGACTCTATTTTTGCATAAATAGAGTAGGAAGTATTAAATGATATTCAATCAAAATTGACTGGTAAAGATACAAAAGTCAGATATTAAAAAAGAGAACTTTTTTTGTTAGATATGCACACTTGCACACTTGTATCACAATCTTTTGTTTGTTGCTTGTGACTTGGTGGATATATATAGGTTTTTTAACTTAAGAAGGGCATAATAAGTGGATCCACAATCACTGTCTTGTCAATCGAGTTCCAGCAAGAAGTTCATCTATGATTGCATTTTTTTGTTTTTCTCTTAGTTGTTTTTGTGACTATATCTGTTGTTATACTACAATTGTTGTACTGTTTTGAGCGACCTATATTAAGGCTTTGTTTTGTTCAATAAATTACATAAATTAAAGTAGTAGCCATTAGGAGTACTTTATACTAAACTAGCATGGTTTTTTTTCCGTTGTACAGATCAAAAAAAGGAAATAGTAAGAACCTTGAAGAAAGTGCATAGCAATTATATGAGCAATTATATGTGACTGTGAAGTTAAAAGAAGTTGAAGCACAAGAGAGACATATTTTTTTTATCTTTATAGGAGTTGTTTAATGATATTTAATATCATGTGTATATGTTACATAATATTCTCATTTAGTTGGGAGTCGTACAATTTTTATATGTATAATTTTGTATTGTGATGCTTAATTCTTTGTAATTAACTATAAAAATTAATACATATCTCAATTCAAGAAAGATGACTATTTAGTTTTTAAATATTTCTACGATAATAAGCATATAATGATCACATTTTTGGTTGTTAAAATCTAATACACAATTAAGAAAGGTAAAATCTAGTTGCTAAAAGAACTTATGAAAATTGAATTTGCTACTGTAATTGAAGGTTTTCAATGACTAGAATGACAATTAACAAAAGGAAAATTTGGTCGTTAAAATGAGTAAAAATGACTGGATTTTTTATCGTCGCTAGAGATTTTTTAACGACCGGACTTCCAATTCGGTCGTTAACTTTTAACGACGGAGCTTTTAGCCACAGGTGACAACCATTTTTCTTCCGGTCTTTATTGACTAATAACGACCGGATCTAGACTTTTAGCGACCAAATTGCCCCTCGCTAAAAACCATTTTTCTTGTAGTGTAACCAATCTGATGAATATGTGACACTATAACCATAACTAGAGCAAACAGATGAAACCACACCTCTCTGAACCCAATTCTCAACCCCTCTGAAAATACCTCTTTAGACCTTGCAATTAGAAAAACTATTCTTGCTCTCACATCTTTGTGAAGGCTACACTCATCCCACTAATTTTATTTAAATTCTATTCGAGTGGTGCCCCAACATATCCTAAAAATTTCCATACAACCACGTTACTCACTAAATAATAGAAAATCACAACCTTAGATACTCACAAGTCATTGTTACCATACAAATTTGTTTACCAACAATCTATATTTTATAGTTGCATCCGAATCTCAATCCATCACGATTTCTTATTACCATCATACTCAGTTAGCCCTGGTCATCTCAACAAAGTCAACATTTTCATCGACATGACACCTCAAACCCAGTTACACCAATCAAATTCAAGGGACTAACCCAAATTTTATATGGACTTTCTAACTAAAATCTTCAATTGCATTCACCCAAGTTTACTCACTGGGATTTTCTTTACCCATAAGTTTGTCATTTCGGTATCAATCCACTCCTTTGGAGCTTAAGATAAATCAGTACTCATTTAGAACCCTCAAGATAAACTTCACAATCTAAATGCATTAATACCATATCAAAAGATCCACCACTAAAATCTTCCTTAAAACCAATGCTTAACTTAAGCATATGTAGTAACAAACTAGTTGGTTTCTCAAAAGTAAATGCAGCACTAGATCAAATTATATGAGCATATCATACAACTGATAACTCCTTAAGTAGTTATTATTCACACTTGACAATTGACGTATTCATTTCCATGTAACACTAGTACCATACCGTGAAAGTCCGTTAGATCCAGCACTAGAACACATCATACTTTTCAAGAAGATCGTACCCAAATAGCCCAGATATTTCTACCCATTGAATAGTTGCAAAAGCTTATCAAATTTTTTTTGTCTCTAGTCTAAGCAATTTGCATTCTTTCTTAGATCAAGTCGATAACAAAAATAATACACTTCATAACTATAATAAAGTAAGCATCGATCATGTTCTAGTAGTCGTATCATGACCCTCTTTGATATACACTCAATCAATGAAATCGTAGTAGAGATTCTGACCTCAATTAGCCTAACATAATTTTATTATTCGCTAAGAAACCCATATATGTTATGACAACCTTACTAACTATATTTTCCAAAGTAATGGTTTTCATTATCTATTCGTCCCTTACAAAACTTTTTGAATGTTGTCACCTTGGCAAAGTCTCTAGATTCACCCCTCTACCTCCATCACAAAATCAACCACTTTCTAAAAAGATTTTGCTGAAGTAGCCACCTATTGATGTGAGGCTAAAATTATATATATTTAATAATTATTTGCCTCATATATAATCTTTTTATTATCCTTTGTGAGCGTAAATTTTATTGATTGTGCTAAATAACATATTTTATTTGTCTGATTAAATTGGTGAAAAAATAAAGAGGTTTGGAGCTAAAACGAATTAAAGGTTGAAGATTGAAGAAGAAAATCAAACATGCAACTTAATGGATTAAATTTAATATAATAATGTATAAACATATAAAGTGCAACAGAAAAACTTGCTCAACTTTAAATTGAGAAACTTGCTGTCACGTGGCAGCATGTGAAGAAAAGAGAATTTTTGAGGCGGTAGTACTGTTCACAGCGGGAAAAAAAGGAATTCAATTCCTTTTGGTTTTGGATTACTAATTTGATTTGAACTCGGTTATTTTATTTAGGGTTTTCTACATCTATAAATAGACCATAGCAATTATTTGAGATGGAGAGGAATTATAGGAGATACTTTTGAGGGTTTTTTTCTTCTTCTTATTTGGGGTTAGACATTATTGTTTACTTTTAGTTCTTCGTATTTTCTTGGGAATTAACTTTCAAACTTTGACAATTTGATTTTCGGATTTCAATTTATAAAGATTTTGGCTTTGCATTTCAACTGGAGATTTCGGGTTTCTTCTACTCTAAACGTAGTTCATGAATTCTTTTTATCAAAATATGAATTGTGTTCTTCCAAGCATGAGTAACTAAATCCACAACTAGGGTTGTGGGAACCATGAGTGATTAACAACGATGAATAGTAACTAAGTAATTCTTGAATAGTGTTGATGCATACATTGACAATTCTTTCGCTTAGAAGTCTTTTTAACGAGGGCACGCGTTAGAACTCGTCTTGTTGCTACTTGCCGGACCAAGGAGATAGTTAATAAGAAAAGAATTATCAACAGAGATTTAGTGTGATTATCTAACAGTCTAATGTCAATTGGCGCGAGGGTGAAAACTAAGTCATACATTGATGTGATGTCTAATCTGAGGTAAATGTAAGGGTTAGTAAATTATACACACATAGCCGGACCAAGGTGCGGAGTGAAATTTCCTATTTGGAGGACCAATCACTTAGGGATACATATCATACCACTTTGCATGTGATACACTAGGAAAAGAGTAGTATTATTAGGATTACTGCGTTAAGAGCTTATGGGGAACACACACCCTAGTTTCTCTCTCTCATTGATAACAACAAAGTTCAAATCATGCTCACTTGTTACTTAACAACAATCAGTTATTTGTTTCACAACCCCCCCCCCCCCCCCTTTACTTACTTGTCTCAGAAATAAGTTGACTAAACGAATAAAATAGTGAGTTAAGTTTAAGTCTAAACAATATTCCTCGTGGGATCGACCCCAACCTACAAGTTGAGTTCTTTATTTGACAACGATCGCTTATACTTCTTTAGGGAGGTGTAATTTAAGTGTATCAAATTTTGGCGCCACTACCGCAGAATTTGGCTGTGAGATTAAGTTTAACTACATTATTGAACTTTAGTCAAATATTTCCCGATTTTACGTTTTTGTTTTCTACAGGTTTCAACTCTAGTGTATGTCAAGTACACGGAGTCGAGGTGAACCCTTGACCCCCTACGATCCTAAATTGAGAAAAACTTTGAGAAAAATGGCTAATCAAGGGGTACACAATAATCCAATTGGAGAGGGTCAAGGAGATGAAATCGAGTAACTAAGGTGTCGGCGTCATGCCGCGACGTTAAATTAAGCGCTTATTGGGAGGCAACCCAATTAGTAGTGTAACTTCTTATTTTATTTTATTTTATTAGTGTCATTTTTTTTTTATTTTTTTTTGCAGATTAGGGGATGTCTGAGTACCCAAAAAAAATGAAGCAAAGGAGTATGTTTGAGCTTAAGTGTGGGGTGACGCCCCTTGATGAAAATAAAGAGAACATGTGTCACGACCCGAGTCTAGACCCCGGATGCAACACGGCGTACTCGGCCCCGAAGGGGTCTTATACAAGCCTCATAGCTCATTCATTGCATAGGTAATAGAAATAGTACGGAATTTAAAACTTTTTATTTAAAACCATACCATCTAATCATTCAAAAACATTTAAATGAAAGACGAAGTCTATATCTCACATGGCCATCTTAGACACAATCTTGAACAAAAATAGGGACACAACCCTTTACAATTGAAAAAACTAGAATTGTCTATTACATGAAAAAGGAAAGAAACTTCAAAAAGACTCTTGTACTCGATCTATGAGGACATACCACTTTAGCCTTGGAGGAAAATCTCAATTCAAGCACTTCAATTTAACTAGAAGAAATCACTTGTCGGAACTAATACTTGTAGTAAAAACATAGAAGAATGGGTTAGCACACAAAAATGTACTGAGTATGATGACCATGCAAAAACATGCTTTAAAAAGGGACATTTTGATTGGAAACCATGCATTATGCCACTTTTTAAAAATATCATGAACGATAGCATAAGAGACATCAAATACAAGTATAATCATCATACAAGTCATAACATCACATTTGAACAATATCAACATGTAAGCCATTACCTTCACCTTAGACTTTCACCTCAAGTAACCCTCATCCTATACCTTGTGCAATGTATGGATAGCATCCCATACCACCATCCACACTAAGGCACCACATTAAGGTCATCAAAAGTGAACTTACCATTCCTTCCTTTTCACCTTTGTACAATATCCACACATAAGAGACATAACACTTCATAAGACATGACAAGGAAAAATAACTCATAATAAAACCCAAGTATAGCATGCATCATCACATTAAGCATTTAAGAGTCAACATTCTTCAATAACTTCATTTAAAGGACTTTCATTCATTAGTCATTAAGACTTAGAGAACTCACTATTGTCCTCTTGAAGCCTACTCGTGCCATGTATGGATAGCATCCCATACTACTACCCACACTTCATAAAACTTCTCAAGAAACTATAATGCACATCTCACATGATGGGAATAGACATTAATCAACATAGACCATGAGAGCTAAATCATGGAATCCGATGTACTATCCCATATCGTAAGGGTTGATCTACTTGCCTAGGGTAGAACCGTTAAATCTCATATGTAAGCACATAGTTATGGGATAAGAAAGACGTTCATTGAAACCCTTGCCTAACATTGGGAGAGTTTCCATCTTATCATATCCACTCGGTGCTTAGCCTCCATTCTCATAGAGTATTTCATTTCTTTAGCATTATTACACATGAGAGGGTTCCTATGGCCTACCGACCCAAGGTACATTGATTTACACATGAAAGGGTGCCATAAGCCTACCGATTCAAGATACATTATAGGATAGCTCATTGAATCATCTTGAAAGGGTGCCATAAGCCTAATGATTCATCATGAAAGGGTGCCTTAAGCCTACATATTCAAGGTTCATCATTTCACACAAGAAAGGGCCACCAACATTAGGTCTACCGATTCAAGGTTTATCATCACATTAGTTTCTAGACTCATTATTAAGGGCCAGCAAAATTAGGTCTACCGGTTCATTTCTTTGCCTAAAATACTTCATTAATCATTTATGAAAGAGCTACCTACGTTAGGTCTACCGATTCATATTCATCATGTCAATACACATTCCCTATACAAAAGAGGGTGCCTAAGCCTACCAACTCAAGATTCAACATTAAAGGTCACATTCATCAACAAAAGGAAAGGATGCCTTAATCCTACCAATTCAAGATACAACAATACATAGGAGAACCCTTCATACTTCCTCATCAACATTCATAAGTGCATAATTGAGAATAGCCTTTCAATAATAGCACAATTACATTCTAATCATGATCATCACATTATCATTGAATTCACATGCATATCCTTCAATTGGTGATCATAAATAGATCCTTCAGATATAGAGATACAAGTAAAATATCCATAAATTCAATACCACCACATACATAGCAAATAAACACCTCCACCTTTCAAGTGGCTCAACATCTAATTCACAATTCTAATTCAACAAGTAATTGATCATAACTTGCCCTTCAAGGGTCATACTTACAAATCACAAAAACACCAATACTTTACTACAATTAGGGCATGGGTAATGATATAATTTAATAATCCAAAGTAATTCAACCATATTCAATTCATATACATTCATTATCAACAAACCCACTTATAAAGGCACAATTCAGGAATTGAGAGAAAATCATGGGTTCATAGAGTATTTTCATCATGAATCATCAATTAAACACTAATACAATCATAATATGACATTAGTAACCATTTGAAATAGTTTGAGGAAAGAACCCATGAGATTGAGTAAAACCCTAGGTTTTTCATGAACTTGAAAACTTTGAAAACTTCTTTGAAATTGACTCTAGGGTGAAAGCTAACCTAGATAAAGGATCAACATACCTTAATAGATGAATTCTAGGAAAATCCACTCAATTAGCCTTCCTCTTCAAGCCCTAAGTCTTCTTCTTCTCTTGGTCTTCAATGGAGTTCTAGAGAGAAGATATTTAGAGAGGGAGCGGTTTTGATTTGAGGAATTTGAATAATGAAATCTAAAATATGGTTTTAATGTTTTAATACTCTTAAAATATATTAATACACTTAAAATAACCGTACATACACTTAAAACAATTAATAAACAATTTACCAAAAGACCCCTAGGTTAGCCGAGTCAAAACTAGAAAAACTGGCAGTGACTCACACCCTAGACCTATGGACCGTGAGTCCAGTGACGGACCGTCTTGTTGGTCCATGGTCTGGAGCTGCATCTTGCCTCAAGGGGGTCTGACACACGAAGGCCATCCACGGACAGTGGATGGACCTACGGGCCATGGACCCCTTCCGTGGTTCACCCCATTTTGGCCAAACTTCATGGTTCTTTGGGGTCTTGGGGTTAAAATTAGGGTCCTCCTCAAGGACCCTTAGGGTGGTCCTTGGGGAGTTGTACCTTGATGTTTGACCCCTAAACCCCTCAACCAAAGCTCGGAAGAACAATTAACAACTCATAACCCGAAACTAACTCAAAACGACACTCATTAGGCTCTAGTTTAACTTATTTGTTTTTAGGGTCGTTACAACATGCTACTAGCTAGGCCTAAAGGCCTCAGGGATTTTTCCTAACCCTTGTTTTAAATTTTATTTGATGCTTTGGGGACATAGCATATTTTTAAGTGTCGGGTGGAGGAATGAATTCCTAGTTTTTACTGTTTTATTGAGTTTTTTTTAGGATGGGTTCCTTGGCTTTTGTTTTCGATGCTTTTCCTGAGGATAGTCCTTTTAAACCAAGTGTCTTTTATTATTTTTTTAGGAATAAGTTTTCTTTTAATTTTTTTTTTTTTGAGAGAAAAGAAAAGACCCTTTTGAGTGGTGTGATACTTGCTATTTTTTTAGGAATAAGTTTTCTTTTATTCCATGTTTTGCATCTTAGTCTAGAACTTGTCCTGCATGTTATTGAAGCGAAATAAAAAGTGTTTCTTTGTTTAGGAGATGACAATAGGCTTTCTTTGATTTGTCTTGTAAATTTTAGCCTTTTCAGTTATTATATCACTAGTTAACCCTTTTGAACCTTTTAGCCCATATTTTTCTTGTAAACCACATGATCGAGCCGAATCCCTTTTTATTGATACCATAATTCTAATTGTGCCAAAAAGAAATCCTTAATGCACTATATAAGAAGAAAAATGAGAACAATGGTAGAAGTAGAAAAGGGTGGAATTGCTTGGTTTGTAGCTAATGGAATAAGAAGAGGTAAAAGATAAGATGGTCCATGATTGAGATCCACACATCTCACGTTTCCCTAAGAAAAGTGGTAAATCTCTGTGTCGGCCCTGGTCCTTCCTTGGACATTGTGCACTTTAACTCGAGATGAAAGCCTAAGTTGAGGGTGGCTATTACCAAGGAAAACTTAAAAGAAAAGAAAGATTGAAACATTCTTGAGATGATGAGAATTACTTGTGAAATAATTGTTGAAGAGAGTCTTGAAAATAAAGAGAAGAAAATAATGATAGATGAAGTCTAAAATTACAAAGTGCTTAAGGAAGTATAAGTCACTATTATATGATTTTCCTACTCGTCCCCTAGCCTACATTACAACCCGTTAAAATCCTATTTGATTATATTCAAGCATGCTGAATTAGTGGAGATGTACATAATGGGCAAGCCTATGGTTCTTTGTGCATACATGTGAATTTTATTTGTGAGGGTGAGACTTGTTCTTGATATGAAGTCCTTAATTTATATTCAATCTTTTAAATTGAGTGTGTGGACTATTCTTTTTTGTGAGGGCACTTGTTTCGTGTAGATATATTAGCTTTCTTTGATGAGAGTAGGTGAGCAATCTTAAATTTGATGAGTTCAAAGTTCTTCTTTGAGGTTAGGAGGTTAGATGTTTGTTGTTTATTTGGATGCCTTGCATAATGATTGAGAAGTGTACTTGATGTTTTGAAGTTGGTTTATGACCTAATGTTTGTATTAACCAAAGTGATGACATTCCAAGTATAATTTTTTGAGATGAGCTTTAATGTTTGCTCGAGGACGAGCAAAACTTTAAGTGTGGGTGTTGATATTAGGCTAAAATTATATATATTTAATCATTATTTTCCTCATATTTAATCTTTTAATTATCCTTTGTGAGCGTGAATTTTATGGATTGTGATAAATAGCATATTTTATTTGTATGATTAAATTGGTGGAAAAATTAAGAAGTTTGGAGCTAACACAAATTAAAGATTGAAGCTTGAAAAAGGAAATCAAGCAGGCAGCTTAATGAATTAAACATAATAATAATGTATAAACATATAAAGTGCAACAGCAAAACTTTCTCAACTTTAAATTGCAGCAGGTGACAAGCGAATTTTTGAGGCGGCAGTACTGTTCACGGCGGAATAAAAAGGAATCAAATTCCTTTTAGTTTTGGATTTCGAATTTGATTTGGATTCGGTTATTTTATTTAGGGTTTTTTACATCTATAAATAGTCCATAGAAATCGTTATTTGAGATGGAGAGGAATTATAAGACATACTTTTGAGGATTTTTTTGTTCTTCTTATTTGGGGTTAGACATTATTGTTTACTTTTAGTTCTTGATATTTTTTGGGAATTAACTTGCAAATTTGGCAATTTGATTTCTGGATTTCGGTTTATAAAGATTTTAGCTTTGAATTTCAATTGGAAATTTCGAATTTCTTCTACTCTAAACGTAAGTTCATGATTTCTTTTTATCAAAATATAAATTGTGTTCTTCCAAGCATGAGTAACTAAATTCACAACTAGGGTTCTGGGAACCATGAGCGATTAACAACGTATGAAAAGTAACTAAGAAATTCTTGAATAGTGTTGATGCATGCATTAGTAATTGTTTCACTTAGAAGTCTTTTTAACGAGTGCACGCGTTAGAACTCACCTTGTTGCTACTTGCCGGACCAAGGAGGTAGTTAATAAGAAAAGAATTATCAACAGAGATTTAGTGTGATACTATCGAATAGTCTAATGTCAATTGGTGCAAGGGTGGAAACTAAGTCATACATTGATGTGATGTCTAATCTGAGGTAAAGGTAAGGGTTAGTAAATTATACACACTTAGCCGGATCAAAGTGCGGAGTGAAATGCCCTATTTGTAGGACCAATAACTTAGGGATACATATCTTACCACTTTGCATGTGATACACTAGGAAAGGAGGACTATTTTTAGGATTATTGCATTAAGAGCTTATGGGGAACACATACACTCTAGTATCTCTCTCTCATTGATAACAACAAAGTTCGAATCTTGCTCAGTTGTTACCTAACAACAATCAGTTATTTGTTTCACTAACCCCCCCCCCCCCCTCTTTACTTACTTGTATCGGAAATAAGTTGACTAAATGAATATAATAGTGAGTTAAGTTTAAGTCTAAACCATATTCCTCGTGGGATCGACCCCAACCTACAAGTTGAGTTATTTATTTGACCACGATCGTTTATACTTCTTTACGGAGGTGTAATTTGAGCGTATCAAATTTTGGCGCCGCTGCCGGAGAATTTGGCTTTTAGATTAAGTTTAACTACTTTATTGAACTTTAGTAAAGTATTTCCCGATTTTACATTTTTGTTTTATTTTTGTTTTCTACAGGTTTCAACTCTAGTGTATGTCAAGTACACAGAGTCGAGGCGAACCCTTGACCCCCTACGATCCTAAATTGAGAAAAACTTTGAGAAAAATGGCTAATCAAGGGGTACACAATAATCCAATTGGAGAGGGTCAATGGGACAAAATCGTGTAACTAAGGTGTCTGTGTCGTGCTGCGGCGTTAAATTAAGCGCTTATTGGGAGGCAACCCAATTAGTAGTGTAACTTCTTATTTTATTTTTATTTTATTAGTGTCATATTTTTTCTTTTGATCTTTTTTTTTTTTGAACATTAGGGGAAGTCTGAGTACCCAAAAAAAAATTGAAGCAAAGGAGCATGTTTGAGTTTAAGTGTAGGGTGACTCTCCTTGATGAAAATAAAGAGAACATACTACTAGCTAGGCCTAAAGGCCTCAGGGAGTTTTCCTAACCCTTGTTTTAAATTTTATTTGATGCTTTGGGGACATAGCATATTTTTAAGTGTCGGGTGGAGGAATGAATTCCTAGTTTTTACTGTTTTATTGAGTTTTTTTTAAGATGGGTTCCTTGACTTTTGTTTTCGGTGTTTTTCCTGAGGACAGTCCCTATGAACCGAGTATTTTTTTTTTTTGAGGAATAAGTGTTTTTTTAAAAAAAAAATAGAGAAAAGAAAAGACCCCTTTGAGTGGTGTGATACTTGCTATTTAGGCCTAATTTTTGAGTAGTATTTTCTTGTGAATGCTTGATTGATAGTGAAATTGCAAACTCATTGACATTTAGGTTCATGGTTGTGACTTTGTATATAGCTTATTTTATTTTGTAGTTTATTATGATCCTATCTCTCTTAGAAGTGGAATTGATCCATCTTGATTGATACTTGTGCCATGTGTGGTAAGAATTTGTTTATTCCATATTTTACATCTTAGTCTAGAACTTTTCATGCATGTTATTGAAGCGAAATAAAAAGTGTTGCTTTGTTTAGGAGATGACAATAGACTTTCTTTGATTTGTCTTGTAAATTTTAGCCTTTTCAGATATTATATCACTAGTTAACCCTTTTGAGCCTTTAAGCCTATATTTTTCTTGTAAACCACATGATCAAGCCGAATCCCTTTTTATTGATACCATAATTCTATTTGAGCCAAAAAGAAATTCTTAATGCACTATGTAAGAAGAGAAATGAGAACAATGGTAGAAGTAGAAAAGGGTGGAATTGCTTGGTTTGTAACTACTGGAACAAGAAGAGGTAAATGATAAGATGGTCATGATTGAGATCCACACATCTCATGTTTCCCTAAGAAATTTTTGTAAAACTCTGCGTCGGTCCTGATCCTTCCTTGGACATTGTGCACTTTAACTCAGGCTGAAAACCTAAGTTGAGGGTGGCTATTACCAAGGAAAACTTAAAAAAAACAAAAGACGATTGAAACATTCTTGAGATGATGAGAATTACTTATGAAATAATTGTTGAAGAGAGGGTTGAAAATAAAGAGAAGAAAATAATGGGTGATGATGTCTAAAATTGCAAAGTGCTTAAGAAAGTATAAGTCACTATTATATAGTTTTCTTACCCGTACCCTAGCCTACATTACAACCCGTTAAAGTCCTATTTGATTTTATTCAAGCCTGCTTAATTAGTGGAGATGTACATAATGGGCAAGCCTATGGTTCTTTGTGCATACATGTGAATTTTATTTGTGAGTGTGAAAGTTATTCTTGATATGAAGTCATTAATTTATATTCAATCTTTTGAATTGAGTGTGTGGAGTATTTCTTTTTGTGAGGGAACTTGTTTCATGATAGATATATTAGCTTTCTTTGATGAGAGTAGGTGAGCAATCTTAAATTTGATGAGTTCAAAGTTTTTCCTTGTGGTTAGGAGGTTAGAGGTTTGTTATTTATTTGGATGTCTTGCATAATGATTGAGAAGTATACTTGATGTTTTGAAGTTGGTTTATGGCCTAATTGTTTGTATTAACCAAAGTGATGACACTCCTAGTATAATTTTGTGAGATGAGCTTTAATGTTTGCTTGAGGACGAACAAAAGTTTAAAGTTAGGGTGTTGTTGTGAGGCCAAAATTATATATATTTAATCATTATTTGTCTCATATTTAATCTTTTAATTATCCTTTGTGAGCGTGAATTTTATGAATTGTGCTAAATAGCATATTTTATTATTAGGATTAAATTAGTGGAAAAATTAAGAGATTTGAACCTAAAATGAATTAAAGATTAAATAAGGAAATCAAGCAAACTGCTTAATAGATAAAATTTAATATAATAATGTATAGACATATAAAGTGCAACAGCAAAACTTTCTCAACTTTAAATTGAGAAACTTGCTGCCACGTGGCAGCAGGTGAAGACAAGAGAATTTTTGAGGCTGCAGTACTGTTCACAGCGGGGAAAAAAAGAATCCAATTCTTTTTGATTTTGGATTCTTAATTTGATTTGGACTCGGTTATTTTAATTAGGGTTTCCTACATCAATAAATCTTCCATAGAAATCGTTATTTGAGATGGAGAGGAATTATAGGAGATACTTTTGGGGGTTCTTTTCTTCTTCTTATTTGAGGTTAGACATTATTGTTTACTTTTAGTTCTTGATATTTTCTTGAGAATTAACTTGCAAACTCTAGCAATTTGATTTCCGGATTTTGTTTATAAAGATTTTGACTTTGAATTTCAATTAGAGATTTTGGGTTTGTTCTACTCTAAATGTAAGTTCATGAATTCTTTTTATCAAAATATGAATTGTGTTCTTCCAAGCATGAGTAACTAAATCCACAACTAGGGTTATGGAAATCATGAGCGATTAAAAACGTATGAATAATAACTATGTAATTCTTGAATAGTGTTGATGCATGCATTGGTAATTCTTTCGCTTAGAAGTCTTTTTAACGAGTGCATGCGTTAGAACTCGCCTTGTTGCTACTTGCCGGACAAAGGAGGTAGTTAATAAGAAAAGAATTATCAACAGAGATTTAGTGTGATACTATGTAATAATCTAATGTCAATTGGTGCGAGGGTGAAAACTAAGTCATAGATTGTGTGATGTCTAATCTGAGGTAAAGGTAAGGGTTAGTAAATTATGCACACGTAGCAGGACCAAGGTGCGGAGTGAAATTTCCTATTTGGAGGACCAATAACTTAGGGATACATATCTTACCACTTTGCATGTGATACACTAGGAAAGGAGTACAATTATTAGGATTATTGTGTTATGAGCTTATGGGGAACACATACACCCTAGTTTCTCTCTCTCATTGATAACAACAAAGTTCGGATCTTGCTCACTTGTTACTTAACAACAATCAGATATTTGTTTCATAAACCCCCCCCCTCCCTTTACTTACTTGTCTCGTAAATAAGTTGACTTAACGAATATAATAGTGAGTTAAGTTTAAGTCTAAACCATATTCCTCGTGGGATCGACCCCAACCAATAAGTTGGGTTCTTTATTTGACAACGATCGCTTATACATCTTTAGGGAGGTGTAATTTGAGCGTATCACTTATCAAGCTTGAATCAACAATTATGACCTCAATCCCTTCATAAAGCAGGGAACTCACTCTTAAGGACTGAAGTAAAGTTGATTTGAATATCTGAATAAAGCACAAAATTTACCCTCATAGGCTGCAACCAATATATTTCGTTGTTCTATATTTAGTAACTCATCTCTCTTCCTATTTCTCAAAGTCCAATATATATACCTTTCCATGAAGAAGCTAGAAAATAATGCCCAGGTCATAGGTAGTGCCTTTACTGGTCAACACTCAACATGAGACCGCCACCACATTTTGGGCGTCGCCCTAAAACTAGTATGTCACAAACTCAAAATCAAGCCTCTCCACTATATTCATCTTATTAAGCAACTCATGGCAATCAACAAGAAAATCATGAGCATCTTCATATTCAGTACCCATGAAGAATGGGGGTTTCAATTTTAAGAACTTAATAAAAAAAATCATGCATGTCACTAGTCATTACAGGCCCTGTAACCTATCGGAGAAACATGTCTATTTAAAAGGACGCATCCTCTCTTTCTGGTGTTGGTATTGTTACTTTTGTTGCTCTAGTTCTGACCATATATGAAGTACGATAAAGAAGGTCATTGAAATGACCCAAAAAGTTCTTAAAAATGTGCTTCGGAAGTTACCGGAAACTTGTTTAGCTATATATAAAAAAATCCATTTCGTTTTTCGAAAATCCGACTTCATATTCTTGTTTAGGGGGTCAAATTGAGTGGGAAATG
>JAJOOR010022636.1:0-19649 GCA_036250505.1 Solanum acaule | reverse complement strand
AAATATTTATTAATATGCGTAAAACTCATCTAGTCATTAGAAAACAAATATTCTTCCTTTATACATAAAACTAAATAAAGTAAAATAAATCTAAATGCTGAGGATACAATATATAATTCTGGCATCATTTCTATATCTTTTATTTTATATTTTAATATTTATATTTTTATTACTCTTAAAGTTAATATCAAAATTAAGTATACACTTTCTAATCAAATAAAACAATAAGGAATTGTTAAAAATAAATCTAATTTTTTGTTTAATAAAATTAAACAACAATATATATATTTTTTTTATCCTAACTATACCTGCTTTATCATTATTATCTAAATCAAGATAAGAACAATGATATGACCTGTTCATTTTTAAGAGATCACAACTAACAAATAAAAATAAATAAATAAAAAATAATTATCGATTAAATTTACCTTCATTCATTAAATAGAGAGATATAACAACTAACAAATTAATCATTTCAATCAAATTAATGAATAAAACAACATATAAGAAAACTTGTCATAAAATTACATCAAATTCCATAAATAAATTAAAGAGATAGGGAAAAGTAGAATACCGCAAAATCTTGACCGAACCTTGATTAAAACACCCACCAATTTTTGTAGATGGTTCGTGATGTAGTAATGAAAAAGGAAGAAAATATGTGAATGTATTGATGAATGTTTGAAAGAAAAATAAACTAAAATGGAAGTGTTTTTTTTTTCTTTTTGCTCTTGTAGTATAGTATTGTTTTTTTTTTCTGTGTTTGCTGATGTTCTCCTTTGTAGTATGTTGATTGTAGTGTTAATATAGGTAGTGTGTGTGTTGTGTTGTAGTGTGAGGGAAGTGGGTAGATGTGGTGTGAGGAAGTGGGGTAGTGTGTAGGTATATATAAATATAAAATATAATAATTAAAATTACTAACTAATTATTTTAAATTAATATAAATTTAAGAAAAGTTAAATAGCTAATTAAAAATATAATTAAGAAACAATAGTTTATTTATTAAATATACATTAAAAAAACATATATTTTTTTGAACATTTTCTTTTCTTTTGAATAAATTGAAAACAAAACTTAACTTAAAACATGACTCTATTTTTGTGGTTTTCAAATATTTTTACACTAAACTTACTAAAATATGACAAAACCAAAATATTTAATTTAAACGTAAAAGAAATATTTAACCACTAAAATTTGTGTAAAACATCAAGTTCGGTCAAAAACTACGTGTCTACAAAGGTCACTCACACTCAGAAAAATATTCAATGCCTGAGATCGAGATACCATAATGCTTGACTCTCATGTAAGAATCCACTAAAATGAGAACACAAAAAATGAGATCAAATATGACTTGTCGTTGGCTTTAATGTAGGCTTAAAGAAAGGTTGGATATTCATTTGGGATAAAGTGAATATTTCCCCCTTAAAGTTTGCACTATACTCTCAATATTTTCATTTTGGCAATTGACCTTTGTTTTTTGAAAGCTTCTCCTCATTTATTTTCTTCTTTTTTTTTCTCATTTCCTCTCCTTTTTGTTGGAAATTTTTTCATTTTTTTTAGTCTAGCTTTTCTTTGTCATTTTTATTTTTTTAACTTTCACATATTTGGCCTTTTCATTTTGGTACCCAACTTAGGTCTTTGACTATGTGTATCTAATTGATAGTGCACTCAGGGAGGTGAGTCCAAGAAATAGTGCATTTATGCACTCTAAGTTATTTGAATAAAAATGTTTCAGGCTCGAATGGAGAGTTCTATGGATAACATGTCATTCGGTAGGCTTGAAAGGCACAATCGGATCAAAGAAAGCCTATAATCTTTTTCCAAATTAAATGTTGTTCAAAATTTCATTTCAACCAACATTCGGGCCGAGTTCTAGATCAACAAAGCCATATCATTGAATTTTATATACAAAGCTCACCACACAATGCACATGAAACATGAGTTCAAATTTGTTATAGCCTTAACTTTAAGCAAAACAGTTTCTCAAGTATTACATAAATATATCAAGAGATACCAAAAGAAGTCTATAGGTCACAACAAAGTTGGTCTGACTTGACAAATAATTTAACACTTTATTATTTTTCTTGATGCACACTCCTAAGTATGTTGGTACCAACATAGTCAAATTTTTTTCTAAATAAAACAAAATACCATTTTTTTTGCCCCAGTTTTTGTGACGAGGACGTTTTAGATTTTTTCCTTGGTTGGACCGAACCTCAAAATAAGGTTGCCTACGTATCTTGTCAAAGCAAGAATCAGGTGAAACGTAGTTCAGAAAGATTATAAACACACTTTATATTTTATACGAAATACTTCTTTTTTTTTTAATGTTTTTTAATAAGGATCACTGAACCCGAGGAGTGTTCGCCTACGTATCTCATTGAGTTGAGAATCAGGTGTGTGTAGTTCGTCCAAATTGGACAGTAAAAAAAAACTTTTAAAATATTATTTTTTATTTATTTTGACAAATGCAATTTTTCAAAGTATTATGAAAGTAAAATATTTTGAATTTTCTTTTTACAAACTTTCTGAAAAAAATCTAAATAAAAAATATTATTATTCTTTTCATTAAGTAATGTAAATTTTTTATTTTATTTTAAGAAATGTATAATAACTTCTAAAAGAAGAAATATTTTCGTGTTTTCTCCTTCTTTTTAATTTTTTTTATAAGATCAAAAGATAAATTTTTTCATTGCATTAATCACACTAAAATGCGTCAGCTTATAGAGACTTTCTAAATAAATTCTTTTTCATGTAGCACATAAAACGAGCAAAGTGGTCAAGTAAGAGAGGGATACTTGTCTTGAACGGACCCAACTCTTATACTACATACTATACATTCTCTTATTGTACAAAAGATAGTTCGCGCTGAAGCAGGTACGCCTCCGTCGACGTACCTGCTTCAGCGTGTTTCAGAAAAAAAAATCCACAACCTGCTGGGTTATAACCAATAGTAGGTGGTCGATTGATCATATAGCTAGTAAATTGTGGATATCTACAAGAGATACTAGGACGATGAGGAATCAAAACTAGACTACGTTTGTTGTTACCATTGTAAACTGAAGTCTCCTTAATTTCAATCTTCTTCACCATTCCCTTAACATGATCTAGCTCGCCCTCTAACCTCCTCCTAACATTTTTAATCTCACCTATTGACTTTGACTCATTTAAACATATCGTAACCACCTCCCTACCATTGTACTACAACTACCATTTTCCCTCAATTCTACACTGCCTTCGGGCACATCTCCCTAGGTGGAACTAGTAATCGAATGATTTTGATCATTTTGACGTACTACCTTTACCAGTTGCTCTGCATCTAAGATTTCTGAAACCCTGGTGACATTGGCAGCAACAATGGTCGTAAAAACGTCTTTCTTTAAGATTTTATGGTTTCTCCGGGTGTAAACTCTTCTGGAGAAACATGCATCTTCTGATCCATCCAAAATGTAACCTGAAAAAAAAACCAATTTGGGAACTTAGGGTTTTCAAAAACAATTTAAAACAGTTTCAGCGAAGCAGATTGGACAATAAAAAACTTACAAAAAATGGAAGAAGAGAAGAAACGGAAGTGATACATGTTTTTGTAAGTTTTCGATTTTTCAATTTGCTTCGCTGAAACTGTTTTCAATTTTTTTTTGGAAACCCTAAGTTCCCAAGTTGGGTTTTGTTTTCAGGTTACATTTCAGATGGATTCAGAAGATACACGTTTCTCCGAGAAAGTTTACACCTGGAGAAACCGTAAAACCCTGAAGTAAGACGTTTCTTCGGCCATCGCTGCTGCCAATGTCATCAAGATTTCATAAACCCTAAATGCAGAGCTACCGGTAATGGTGGTACTTCAAACTGATCAGAATCATTTGATTACTAATTCCTCCTCGGGAGATGTGCCCAAAGGCGGTGTAGAATTGAGGGAAGCTGGTAGCTGTAGTGGTGGGGAGGTGGTTACAATAAGTTTAAATGAGTCGAAGTCAATAGGTGAGATTTGAAATGTTAGGAGGAGGTTAGAGGGTGAGCTAGATCATGTTAGGTGAATAGTGGAGAAGATTGATGTTGAGGAGACTTCAGTTTACAATGGTAACAACAAACGTAGTTTAGTTTTGATCCTCATTGTCCTAGTATCTCTTGTAGATATCCACAATTTACTAGCTATATGATCAATCAGCCACCTACTCTTAATTACAACCTCACGGGTTGTTCTACTTTAATTTAATTAGTGTATACTTTTTTAGAAATTATGGAATCCGTTTTAGCTATGACTTTTAGTTTTAAAATATTATTTCCTTTGTTCTACTTTAATTTAATTAGTGTATAATTTTTTTAGCAATTATGAAATCCGTTTTAGCTATGATTTTTAATTTTTAATTTATATTCTTTAGCTATTGCTTTATTATTTTGAATTTCGGTAATATTTTTGTATATCTTGTACTACTTTGAGTAAAATATCAATGATCGATGACGAAAAATACTTTAATTATGGACATTTTAATGGACCTCTTCATATTAAATTTAGAATAGTACTCTTTATGAAGTTTTTTATTTCGCCATTACTAAGAGAATCTGAAAAACATAGATGGATTTATAGTCTGTTTGACCAAACTTTTGAATGGTCAAAAATATCTATTTTTTTTAAGAAATATGCTTATTTTTATAAAATAAGGTGTTTGACCAAAATATTTTAGAGAAAATAAGAATTTTTGAAAAGCATTAGTAGAAAATAAAATATTTGATATGATGATCGTTGATTTTTTAAAGTAGTATATGACTAGTTTGTTAAATAACAGATTTTTTTTTAAAGAAACTGAATTGTTTTTTAATCATAAAATAACTGAATTGATAATATTAATGGTAATATACTATTATTTATAAATTCAGTTATGTCATTAACTAGTCATATAACCAATAATTGGTGATATAAAATTATTTATAAAATTTTATAGAAATCTCTACAATAATATTTTTATTGAAATACCTAGTCAAATTGAACCATTAACATCCCTATGATTGGCGATATAATAAATAAAGTATCGATAAAAGATGCATTCTCATGAATCAGTAAGGAATTATCTGAAAGAGTTTTAAGGTATTGTCCAAGATCTACTACATAAACTAAACAATGGTTATTAGCTAAACATCATTTGATGAAATTATATTATATATAAAATAAATATAATACTACATAATATACATTCTCTCATTATATAAGAGAGAATTCGCACTGAAGTAGGCACGCCTACGTCGACGTACCTTCTTCAGCGTGTTTTGAAAAAAAAAATCACAACCCCCGGATTTGTAATTAAGAGTAGGTGGCCAAATGATCATATAGCTAGTAAATTGTGGATATCTACAAGAGATACTAGGATGACAGGGAATCAAAACTAGACTACGGTTGTTGTTACCATTGTAATTAAACTGAAGTCTCCTTAACTTTAATCTTCTTCACCATTCTCCTAACATGATGTAGCTCGCCCTATAACCTCCTCCTAACATTTCTAATCTCACATATTGACTTCCACTCATTCAAACTTATCGTAACCTCCTCCCCACCACTTCAGCTACCATTTTCCCTCAATTCTACACCGCCTTCGGGCACATCTCCTGAGGTGAAATTAGTAATAAAATAATTCTGATCAGTTTGAGGTACTATCTTTACCGGTTTATCTGCATCTAGGGTTTTTGAAATCTTGGTGACATTGGTAGCGGCGACGGCTGTAGAAACGTCTTTCTTCAGGGTTTTATGCTTTCTCAGGGTGTAAACTTTCCCGTAGAAACGTGTATCTTCTGAATCCATCGAAATGTAGCATGAAAAAAATAAAAACCCAATTTGGGAACTTAGGGTTTCCAAAAAAATTTAAAAACAATTTCAGCGAAGTTATTGAAAAATCGAAAACTTGCGAAAAAAGGAAGAAGAGATGAAACAAAAGTGATACACGTTTTTGTAAGTTTTCAATTTTTCAATCTGCTTTGCTGAAACTTTTTTCAATTTTTTTTTGGAAACCCAAAGTTTGCAAATTGGGTTTTTTTTTTTCCAGGTTACATTTAGATGGATTCAGAAGATACACGTTTCTCCGAGAAAGTTTACACCCGGAGAAATCGTAAAACCCTAAAGAAAGATGTTTCTATGGCCATCGTCGTTGTCAATGTCACCAAGGTTTCAAAAACCCTAGATGCAGAGCTACCGGTAATGGTAGTACCTCAAACTGATCAGAATCATTTGATTACTAATTCCACCTCGGGAGATGTGCCAAAAGGCGGTGTAGAATTAAGGGAAGTTGGTAGTTGTAGTGGTGTGGAGGTGGTTACGATAAGTTTAAATGAGTCGAAGTCAATAGGTGAGATTAGAAATGTTAGGAGGAGGTTAGAGGGTGAGCTATATCATGTTACGTGAATAGTGACGAAGATTAAAGTTAAGGAGACTTCAGCTTAAAATAGTAACAACAAACGTAGTCTAGTTTTGATTCCTCATCGTACTAGTATCTCTTGTAGATATCCACAATTTACTAGCTATATTATCAATCAACCACCTACTCTTAATTATAACCCCGCGGGTTGTGATTTTTTTTTTGAAACACGCTGAAGAAGGTACATCGACGGGGGTGTGGCTACTTCAGTGCGAACTCTCTCTTATATAATGAGAGAATGTATAGTATGTAGTATTATACTTGCCCATGTGTTTTTGAAATCTGATTCAACTAACATGACCTGATCCTATTTTTGGTCTTTTGTAGGTTTAAACATCGAGGGACTTCAATTAAGGGATGTTTTAATGTTGTTGTGGGAGACAATTGTTGGGAAGAATACGAGACCTTTCTTTAGAGCTTTACCCAACTTTGTAATATGAGAATTATGGAGAAAGAGGAACATGATGAAACATGTGGAGAAGCAGACATCAGTTGCACGAATTATTCACATTGTCACAAGGAACGTGTATATGTTGGTAAGACTAAGGAAACCCCGTATGCCCTGTCCTATTAAATGGTTTGGTATGCTGATAGAGTGGACAAGATACATACCTAAATTGAAGATAAAGAGAGTATCATGGGAATTCCCACCAAATGGGTGGGTGAATTATAATACAGATGGAGCCTCTATGGGAAATTCGGGTTGTAGTTCCTATGCCTTTTGTCTGAGGAATGATATGGGTGATGTTGAATATGCGGAATGAGAAAGCATAAAAGATACTACAAATACAGTCGCAGAAGCTAAAGCTATACTAGAGGCATGCAAGCACTGTAAACAGTCACTACACAAGCAAGTTATTATTCAAACTAACTCAATGCTAATGTACAAAGTGCTAGAAGGGAAGTGGCTGGGCATGTCCATGGGTGATTGTAGAAATAGTGTCATAAATTCAGGCAAGTTTACAAAAGAAGCAATTCATTTTCCAACACATTTTAAGAGAAGGAAATAAGTTAGCAGATCATTTTGCAAACATAGCTATTGACAAAGGGAACTGCACATTCACAAGTTTTAATAGCATGGAGACGGAGGGGAGGGGAATCATCAACAATGATAAACTACTATGCCCGTACTTAAGAGAATTTCACCTTTAAGAGGATAGGGGTGGGGGGTAAGAAAAGGCTACAACATAGAATTTTCCATAAGCAACATCAGAAGGCAACAAAAACAAGGAAATTTTATTTAGCCTATGTTACTTTAGCCAGTAAAAAGGACTCGACAAAATGGGGGATCTGGTGTCAAGAATGGAACTGTTAAACCTGGAGGGAGCCAGCAACACTCGTAAAGAGTGGCGAAGTAGAGCTATCCTTGCATTTATTCACATGACCACCTGCAGGAAGATAATGAGCAGCTATCAGAAGAAAAGGAAAAGAAAGAAAAGAAGCGAGAAGACCTACCAAATGTAGAGTCTTACCTCTTTTAGACAAGATTCGACAACAAAAGACAACGAGCACAACCCATGGAACCTGAGAGCACAACTAGAAAAGAACAATGAAGTTGGAAGGAAGAAAGGAAGACGAGCTCAGATAACAAGATAAGTACTCTTGTTAGCTAATTCAACAACCAAGAAACACATCAACGTCACGTATAATCCATAGCAAGAGGAACCGGAGAGCTGGATTAGTCCAAGGAGGCAACATCGTAGGTGACGAAATGGAAAACAACGGAAGAGAAGGAGAAAGCGGCGAGGGGAAAAAGAGAAGTGAAGAGGACCTATTTAGGAAACCCTACTATGAAATATATATATATATATATATATACGTCCGTGTCCGGATTGGGTTGGGCCTTGGTGTTAGTCGTTGTATGTTATTTTGATTTTTTCTATTTTGAGTAATGGGCTAGTGAAGGTTGGGCTTTGCCCATGGAAGTCTATGGTGGTGTAATTCTTTTGCAGAGTCGTGAATAAAAGATCAAAATTTGCCAAAACAAAATGATTTCGCCATTACTAAGAAAATCTGAAAAACATAGATGGATTTATAGTCTGTTTGACCAAGTTTTTGAATGGTCAAAAGTATTTATTTATTAAAAAGGATGCTTATTTTTATAAAATAAGGTGTTTGACCAAATTATTCTAGAGAAAAATAAGTATTTTTGAAAAGCATTAGTAGAAACTTATTGTTTTTTTTTTTGCTTTGGAATTGGAAGGATTTTATTTATTAAATAGCAGGTTCATCCATACAAAAAGGAACTAATCTCAACGATATAGTTCCATTCACATCTCCTTCAAGAGCTTTTAGTGTAAAGGAAGGAGATGCTTAAAAAACAAACAACTTGTTCATAGGCATATTTGGATCCATAGTCTTCCTTTCATATTCGGCTAATATGCCTGCTACTGAGTTAGCCTCCTTCATTATATGCTTCATTGTTGATCCTCCCATTAGTAGGAGCATTGACCTGCAATCCGAATAAATGTGTGAGTGTATTGGTGTAGAACTTTCTAAGGTGTTAAGTAATACATGAGAGTCGGTCTCCACCAGCAAATGATTAATGTTTATTTTTTGTGCTAGATTCAAACCATGGAGCAAAGCTAGTAGTTCCGCATGATGGGCATTAACGACTTTTACTTTGCATGAAAATCCTACAATCCAACTGCCCAGATGGTCCCTTATAACTCCACCGGTTCCACCCATTTTTGAGTTTTGATCAAAGGAACTGTCAATATTTAGTTTAAGCATTCCTTCAGGCGGCTGGTGCCATGCGACATGGGTCATAAATTGAGGCAGATTATTTGGTTGGGAGTGAACTAAATGGTAGTACTCTATTGCTTGGAACGAGATATTTTATAGAGTACTAGGAAGTCTACTAATGTTTTGATTGTTAAAGAGCTTATTGTTTCTATTCTTCTAGATTTTCCAAAGAATTATCGGGACTAGGCAAGCCGTGGGCACTATCTACGAGTTTTCTAGCGAAGTATACTGCCTTGATGAGCATAATTTTTTAATTTCTTTGTGAAAGTTTGGTCCAGTGATGATAATGCCAACTTATTCCATATATGTTTTGCATCTGGACACTCCATAAAAATATGAGTTACATTTTCTTTTTCATTTGTACAACAGTAGCAAGTTTTATATCTTATTATGTTCCTATTATACAAAGCTAAAGCTGTAGGGAGCTTTTCTAAAGTAAACAACCAAATAATTTTTTTTACTTTGTTTATAGCTAAGGTTTTCCATAACCAATTGTGGTTGGTGTTCTTATTGATACTAGGATTACAAGTTTCAGATAAATAAATATCGTAAGCCCCTTTGGTGCTAAAGTCTCCATCGTTGCTTCTATTCCAATAGTAATTATCACTTTTTCGGGGAGAGGTTTGGATGAAGGTATTTAGGATTGCCTCACTATTGTTCTAGGAATCTCAAAGGATAATTTTGATAAGTCCCAGTTATTATTAATGATGAGTTGAGATACTGATGCGTTGTAGTCGTTTTTATTTAGAGGGCCTTCAATTACTTTGCGCAAAGAGTACGATGCTTTAATCCAGTTGTCATCCCATATCTTAATTTTATTTCCATTTCCCACATTCCATGATAGTCCCTTGTGGAATAAGGGAAAGGTTTTACTAAGACTTTTCCAAATATATGAGTCGTAGGGATAGTACTTCATCATATTACCTCTTCTCCTCTTATTATATATATATTTTAAAACATTTGCCCATAGATGATCCGAGTTGTTAAGAAGTCTCCAATTTAGGCTGGCTAGTAGAGCAAAAAAATTTTCGTTTGTTTTTTGAATTCCTAGTCCACCCTCTTTAATAGGTGTAATCACAAGATCCCAATTAGCCAAATGGAGTTTCCTTTTTTCTGACGTTGATCTACAGAGAAAATTTCTTTGTATTCGAACTATATGCTTACAAGTTTCTTTGGGGAGTAAGTTGCATTGCATGGCATAGGTCGGAATAGATGCGAGGACTAATTTAACTAAAGTTGTCCTTCCTGCTAGAGGTAAGAACCGAGCTTTCCATCCTTTTAATTTGTTGTTCATGTTATCTATAATGTATTGATAATCTGAACTTTTAGGGTGGTAGCTAGTTATGGGTAACCCAATATATTTTCCCAGCCAATTTTTCTGTCGGATGTTCATAATAGTAGAGAGTTCAGTTTTATTTTCTGTAGAAACATTTGTTGAGAAGATAATTGAGGACTTATTAAAATTTATTTTTTGCCCTGATTGTGTTGAGAGCGTGTTAAAGATCTGAATTATCATGGCCGCATTTTCTTTATCTGCTTTTGCCATAAGAATGATATCATCAGAAAACAATAGGTGGGAGATAGGTATTCCTATTCTTCCGATCCTAATCGGTTGCCAGTGTTGCTGATGAGTAGCATAATTTATTAATCTTGTTAAAGATTCCATACATATTATGAAAATGTAAGTAGATAACGGATCTCCTTGTCTAATGCCCCTGGGTGGAAGAAAGTAGTTTGTGGGGGTACCATTAACTAGGACTGAGATAGATGAAGTGCTTATGCAAGACATTATGATATTAATAATATTTTTAGGAAAATTTAGGATGATAAGAGATTGTTTTACGATCGACCATTCTAATCTGTCGAAAGCCTTTTCTAAATCAATTTTTAGTAGCATTTTCCCAAACTTTCCTTTTGTTTTTTGGAAAGAGTGTATGGCTTCTTGGACTATAATTGCATTATCAACAGCTCTTCTTCCGGGTATGAAACTACATTGTTGGGGGCTAATGATTTTATCTAAGTAAGGTCTGATTCTGTTTACTATAATTTTTCTAATGGTTTTATAAATGGTATTACAAAGGCTAATGGGTCTATAATGAGTAATTTGTTCTGGATTTTTTATTTTAGGAATAAGGCAAATGAAAGTTTCGTTTAATTCCGGGGGGACAACGGAAGTTAGAAAAAAAAATTCGCAAGTAGTTATGATAGATTCCTCAGTATCTTTCCAATATTTTTGGGAGAACAATGGATGTAGTCCATCCGGACCCAGTGATTTAAGAGGTTTGAAGGAGAAAATAACATTTTTTATTTCATTTTTTTCTATGGGTCTTCCTATTAGGTCATTATCTTCCATTGAGAGAGCATTTACGCATATTTTTGGATTTTCAAGGTCACATTTTATTAACTCAGTAGTGTAAATGGTTTTGAAATGATGGACGATAGTATCATTTATAGTTTCAGGGTCGAAAGTTCAATTTCCCACCGAATCGTTTAATCCTATAATTCTATTTCTATGCCTCCTATTAGTTGTAGAAATATGGAAGAATTTTGTATTAGCGTCCCCATCGTTTAGCCATTGAACTCTTGATTTTAACTTCCATAAATCTTCCTCTCTTTTAAGAATTTCATTGTACTCTTTAATGAGATTTTCCTCAAGATATATGTGGAACGGCTTTTTATAGTTTTCGTCCATCTGTTGAAGTCCATTAATCCTTTTTAGGATATCTTTCTTTTGTTTGAAAATGTTCCCAAACGTTTTCTTGTTCCAGATTCTAGTAGCTTTTGTAAAATTTTCCAAGGCATTACTATAGCTTCTATTGTTTTCCCATGCTTTCCTTACTACATTCGAAAAATCTGGGTGCCTTAACCACATTGACTTGAATCTAAAGATTTTGTTAGGTTTATTAACACTTTTTGTGCAATTCAATAGTATGGGACAATGATCTGAGTGAGTACGAGGGAGGTGATGAACCGTAGAGTCCGGAAATAGATTTAACCATTCATGATTGCTAAGAAATCTATCAAGTCTTTCCATCATTAGAGTTTTTTTGTTTTTATGCTTATTTGACCAAGTGTAGTTTAGGCCCGTAAAACCAAGGTCTATCATGTTCATATCATCCAAACAGTTTATGAAAGCAGAGCATTTAGTATTGTTAATAGGTCTTTTCCCTAATTTTTCTAGTGCGTTTGTAACTTCATTAAAATCACCACATACTAACCAAGGTCCAGTTATGCTAGTAGTTATATTTCTCAAGTTTTCCCAGAGTATTTTTTCTATGGTTGTAAGTGTTTTTTGCATAGACTATAGATATATGCCGTTTAGGAGAAGTCGTGCTTACCTCGATTGTTGCGTGAATCTCCTGTTCTGTTAGCACAAATGGTTCTATCGTGACCTCCGAGCTCCTCCACAATAGTGCGATTACTCCCGAGTATCCAATCGCTGGAAATGACATCAGTGAAGTCAAACGCTTGAAGTAGGTTGTCATGATCTTCCATTCGCGTCTCAGTAAGGGCAAGAATCGTATGATTATTCCATTCAATTAATGCACGCATATTATTTATAAAGTTTGAGCTGTGTGCTCCTCTACAATTCCAAAGCAGCATCTTCATTGTTATACCTTCCTGCGACTTGGAGCTCCCTCCTGGCGTCAACGACATTTCCAGGTTCACATTTGAATCCAGCTTGGTTATGTTCTCCCCATCCATTACCTGCTTCCCCTTCAAAAATGGTATGATTATAGCTACATATTTTTGGGGAATCTGTGAGTTGTAGTGCCGTATTGTAATGGATGCTTTCCTCACATCTTGTGGCACTCTGACTTGGTATTTCTTTTCGGTACTTTGGAGCAGGTCCAAAGTTTGTGGGTTCCTCAAGTAGAGGATTGGAGTATGATGATCTGGCATGTTTGGTACCTCTTCTCTCATTTGATATGTGGCGTGATGGTTCATAGGGGACAATGTCGCTTCCAGTGGCATCTGAAGGACCACTTGGTCCTCTTCGTTGAACATCATGTCCTCGTATTCCTGATTTTGACTGTGCATATCCAGTATTTGTTTTAACGAGGAGTTGACAAAGCAACTCAGTTGGTGTATAAGCCTGAGGTGCTGCAAGTTTAGGTTGGAGAGGGTTGTGGGATAGTGGAGGATATGGTAGAATTCCAGGGTGGTTAGCTCTTGGGTTAGCTCGAGTTGTGTCGACGCTAATCGTATTAGGCTGTTTGTCATCCTTTTCTCTATTATATTTGGTAGAGGAATGGGGTTGCGATCGTTCTGATTCAGGTTGAGCATCCCCTCCTCAGTTGCATAAGGCGATTTTTGGACTTCATGTGGGAATATCGTTAGCAGATGTTGGTTATGAGTTATATAGTTCGTGTCAAAGGGAGTGAATGGATTCGTGAGATTCTAGAATGCAGGATTTCTTGGGATGTAGTTTGGAATTTCTTGGAATTGATGGTTCTCTATTGGGTAGGGAGGTTGAGTGTTGATGTTGCTCATCATCAGGTGGTGAGGGAGATGGCTGTTTGGCATGATGAGTCTCTGGTGGTGGTTGTTTGGTTGTTGTTGGTTGAGGAATAAGCGATTGTGTTGAGGCATTGTTAAAAAGATTTTGGCTAAAATTTGTATGTAGTATTTCCTCATGGGATTTGGTTTTAAAGCTTTCATGTAAACTATTCAAAGTGTTTGTACTCATGGTAGGTTGTACTTTGAGATTTCCTTGTACCTTCATCCTGTTTGAGCGACGTGTGATGCTGATGTTCAGAGGAGATGATTGGAAGCTAAATTTTTCGGTTTCGATTCGCTCTTTCTTTGAAGTACTTGAAGAATTATCAAGGTCATTTTGATTGTGATCTAGTTCCATTTGGATGGGAGGAAAAGTTTCTAGTTCTAGTGCCTGTTGGCTTTAGTATCTGAAGTAGAAGTACTATTTATTCCAAGATTTGTGGGATTTGGTTGGTAGAATTTTTTTAATGTGAGAGTGTGACCTATACTATTTGTAGATGTATCACTAGGATCATTATTCAATTTGTCTTGGTTAGAGGTAGAGGGGATATCATATACTTTCCTAGGACGAAGAGTGGACTAAATGACCAAGTCTTCCGCAAGATGTACATAGGGGAGTAGATGGTTCATAATGTATTTTTTGCAAATGTGTTCCTATTAGTACTTCCATTGGCAGCGGTTTGGTGAGAGGTGCAAGGATACAGAGTCTAGCATATCTGCCTCTGGTAGTGTTCTTTGTGACTGTGTCTATTTTTAGGACGGAGCCTACTTCGTTACCTATTTTTTGGAGTATACTAAGATCGTAAAATTCGGTAGGTAGTTCAGGTAACCTGATCCAAACAGTAGAGAAATTGATATGAGATTGAGAGGGATTGAATTTAGGTTCCCACTTTCGAACTGAGATGAACTGCGAACCTATGAACCAAGGCCCTTTGTGAAGGATTTTTTCAAAGTTTTCCGGCCGAGTAAGTTTTATAAGGTAGAATTCCTCTCCTAGGTCAATAAAGTTTGTTTTTTCTGAAGGTTGCCACAAGGTTTGAAGTCTGTTTTGGAGGTAAATATATCCCATCTTCTTCCCTACTAGCTTTATAATCAGAGCATGCCTCCATGGAGCATATAATCGTAGTTTATCCGCTGATGTTATAGGGATAAAGTTAGGGTGATTTTGGTGGTTTTCTTGCTCATCATGGAAACTAGTGTTGTCTAAGCTTTGTGTAACATAGTTAATTGTTGGTTCTTTCATATTCGATATCAGGGATTCAAGGAAACTTACTTTCGAGGTCGAATTTGATGTTAGTTCTTCTTTCTGCTTTTTGGTACTTCGGTTTAGTAAATCAGCTTCCTGCTCACTCATCTCCTGATCATTTATCCATTGTTGATTCTTCAAAATGTTAAACTAAGATGTTTGGCTATTGTTTGTTCCAGCAATGTATCTGTACGGAGAGCAATTTCTTTTTGTGCACGGTTGTTCACTGAAAAATTGTTTTAATAAACATTTTTGTGATTTTGAAACTTATTTTCAAAAGCTAAAGAGGTAGTTTTCACCCAAAAATTTCTTTTTTTTTTTTAATTAGCACTCTTGAGTAAAACAATTGGATAGACTTTTTTAAAATTTGATCAAATACTAATTTTGCTCAAAACACTTTTTAAATTGATAAGTCAAATACAATCTATTTTTCACCAAATTCTGTAATCACATCACTTGCATTTATATTTCATGAAAAATATAAACAAACTTAATAAGTAAGATCTGAATAATTCAGGTAATCAGACTTCAAACAATGTCCTAAATTACTCAACATCCAAAACAAGATAACATCTCATTTTCCAATCCATCAATACATGAAATTATATATAAATCTAAGACCAATCAAAATGCAATTCACAATGATCATCAAGCATAAAACAAACTCCATCCTCTTGTACACTCAATTGACAAATATTGCTTTGACATTTCCCAACATCTCTCATCAAATCAAACAACTTGAATTTTCCATGTTTGTTTCCATTTGGAATATGCATTGTAATATCACACACAATTGTGTTAACTCCTTTGGGGAATATTGCAATTTTAATATTGTTAACATCATTAAATCTCATTGAGTGAGATCCAACAGTTTTTCCTCAAGAAATACAATTTGTATCCAATAAATGTGGAGTTGTATTAGTAAGACTAACTTGGATATTATCTGTTGAACTCAATGATGATTTATTGTAATAAATAAAAGGCTAAGTATGAACATGTGAGAAATTGGAAAAGACATGGCTGATTTTCTTTCTCTTTAATAATTCGATTTTTTTTTGTGTTAATGGAGACTCTATTCATAATTAAAAAAAAAATCAATCTTTGAATATAGTTAGAATATAATGACCGTTAATATTAAATGGTTGATTCTGTAATTTTGATTGTAAAATATTTAATATCCAAATTTGGAAATTTGCAATAAATGTGACAATGTAATTTTTTTTTGTAACTATGTGTCAACAAATAAATTTATTTATTTATTTGCACGGATGGACTTATATTTTCATCGATATGTTAATTAGTGTTCTAAATTATTAGTCATTACACAATATGTAATAGGTTGTACCAGCCACACAATTAATTTCAAGAGCTGGTGATTCTTTTGGAAACACAGTTTTTATGTGAATTGTTGGTAAACTAACAATAAAAGATGTTATGTATAAAAATAAGAAAAAAGACAAAAAGAGAACAATATTGAGAGACTTTGATTTTTCCATTTTTTTTTTGGAATAGTTTAAGGTTGTGTTGTGTCTTTATTTTCTACATTTTATAAGTGGAAATCTTAAATGAGAATGATATTTCCGTTATTTTTTTTCCAAAAAAAGAAGATCTCAATTATTTAATTTTCTTGGTAGGAAGTTAAATTTATTTCCAGAAATAGTTGATGACATCCCTTTTTTAGGTGCTCCCTTGGGGTATTTTTAATTGTCACAATTTTCTTTTTTTAAAGTCAAACAATCGATAAGAATTTTAACTAACATTTTACAATGTAGTTTTTCATCAGATTGATATGCAAAAAATAGTAATTTATAATACTTTTCGTATAGTTTTTTTGAATATCTTAATTTTTAGTTTAAAAATATCAAATTAATGTAAATTAATTTATCTTTAAAAATTAATCAAATTAACTTTCGAAAAGTGTAACATGACAAGTAAAAAGAAACGGAGAAAGTACCTTTTTTCTTTATCTTATTATTAAATATTTCCATACCTATTATTGTTGGAATGTATGGTGTGAACGAGAAATGTGAAAATTTGATTCAATAGATATTAAGTGTAGGAATAAAATATTTGATATGGTGATCGTTTTTTTTTTTTTACCGAATTGATAATATTGATGGTAATATACAATTATTTATAAATTCAGTTATGTCATTAGCTAGTCATATAATCAATAATTGGTGATATAAAATTATTTATAAAATTTTACAGAAATCTCTACAAAATTTATTTTATTGATATACCTAGACAAATTGAACCACTGACATCCCTATGATTGGCGATATAATAAATAAAGTATTGACAAAAGATGCATTCTCATAAATCAATAGGGGATTATCTTAAAGAGTTATAGGGTATTGTCCAAGATCTATTGCATAAACTAAAGAATGGTTATTAGCTAAAACATCATTTGACGAAAAATTATATTATATAAAAAATAAATATTATACTACATACTATACATTCTCTTATTATATAAGAGATAGTTTGTTCTGAAGCAGGCACTCGACGTACTTGCTTCAGCGTATTTCGGAAAAAAATTCCACAAACCTCGGGGTTATAACTAATAGTAGGTGGTCGATTGATCATATAGATAGTAAATTGTGGATATGAGAAATTAAAACTAGACTACGTTTGTTGTTACCATAGTAAACTGAAGTCTCCCTAACTTCAATCTTCTTCACCATTCCCTTAACATGATCTAGCTCACCCTCTAACCTCCTCCTAACATTTCTTATCTCACCTATTGACTTTGACTCATTTAAACTCATCGTAACCACCTCCCCACCACTGTACTACAACTACCATTTTCCCTCAATTCTATACTGCCTTTGGGCACATCTCTCAAGGTGGAATTAGTAATCGAATGATTCTAATCATTTTGATGTACTACCTTTACCAGTTGCTCTGCATCTAAGGTTTCTGAAACCATGGTGACATTGGCAGTGGCAATGGTCATAAAAACGTCTGTCTTCAAGGTTTTACGGTTTCTCCGGGTGTAAACTTTCCCGGAGAAACGTGTATATTCTCAATCCATCCAAAATGAAACCCAAAAAAAAACCCCGATTTGGGAACTTAGGGTTCCCAACAAAATTGAAAACAGTTTCAGCGAAGCAGATTGGAAAATCGAAAACTTACAAAAAAAGGAAGAAGAGAAGAAACGGAAGTGATACATGTTTTTGTAAGTTTTCGATTTTTCAATTTGCTTTGCTGAAACTGTTTTCAATAATTTTTGGAAACCCTATGTTCCCAAGTTGGGCTGTTTTTTTTTTCAAGTTACATTTCAGATGGATTCAGAAGATACACATTTCTCCGGGAAAGTTTACAGCCGGAGAAACCGTAAAACCCTGAAGAAAGACGTTTCTTCGGCCATCGCCGCTGCCAATTGTCACCAAGGTTTCAGAAACCCTAGATGTAGAGCTACCGGTAATGGTAGTACTTCAAACTGATCAGAATCATTTGATTACTAATTCCACCTCGGGAGATGTGCCCGAAGTCGGTGTAGAATTGAGGGAAACTGGTAGCTGTAGTGGTGGGGAGGTGGTTACGATAAGTTTAAATGAGTCGAAGTCAATAGGTGAGATTAGAAATGATAGGAGGAGGTTAGAGGGTGAGCTAGATCATGTTAGGTGAATAGTGAAGAAGATTGAAGTTAAGGAGACTTCAGTTTACAATGGTAACAACAAACGTAGTCTAGTTTTGATCCTCATTGTCCTAGTATCTCTTGTAGATATCCACAATTTACTAGCTATATGATCAATCAACCACCTACTCTTAATTAGAACCCCACAGGTTGTTCTACTTTAATTTAATTAGTGTATACTTTTTTCGAAATTATGGAATCCGTTTTAGCCATGACTTTTAGTTTTAAAATATTATTTCCTTTGTTCTACTTTAATTTAATTAGTGTATAATATTTTAGCAATTATGAAATCCGTTTTAGCTATGATTTTTAATTTTTAATTTATATTCTTTAGCTATTGCTTTATTATTTTGAATTTCGGTAGTATTTGTTTATTTCTTTTAACTACTTTGAGTAAAAAATCAACGATCGATGATGAAAAATGCTTTAATTATGGACATCTTAATGGACCTCTTCACATTAAATTTAGAATAGTACTCTTTAAGAAGTTTTTATTTTTCCATTACTAAGAGAATCTGAAAAAATATAGATGGATTTATAGTCTGTTTGACCAAACTTTTGAATGGTCAAAAATATCTATTTTTTAAAAGAAAGATGCTTATTTTTATAAAATAAGGTGTTTGACAAAATTATTTTAGAGAAAATAAGTATTTTTTAAAAGCATTAGTAGAAAATAAAATATTTGATATGATGATCGTTGATTTTTTTAAAGTATATGACTAGTTTATGAAATAACAGATTTTTTTAAAAGAAATGAAATAACTGAATTGATAATATTAATGGTAATATACAATTATTTATAAATTCAGTTATGTCATTAACTATTCATATAACAAATAATTGGTGATATAAAATTATTTATAAAATTTGTAGAAATCCCTATAAAAATTATTTTTATTGAAATACCTAGTCAAATTGAACCATTGGCATCCCTATGATTGGCGATATAATAAATAAAGTATTGATAGAAGATGCATTCTCATGAATCTATAAGGGATTATCTTAAAGAGTTTTAAGGTATTGTCAAAGATCTACTACATAAACTAAAGAATGATTATTAGCTAAACATCATTTGACGAAAAATTATATTATATAAAAAATAAATATAATACTA
>JAJOOR010022635.1:0-25222 GCA_036250505.1 Solanum acaule | reverse complement strand
CAAAAATTTGAAAACGATCCATTTTTAAGGTTATTGCATATAACAACTTTCACATATAGCAAACATAAAAATCTATGTTATAGTTATAGTTTGTATAATTGCGCTTCACAGTAAACTTTATATTTGCTATGGAGCATCAGATTGTATAACTCGCTGACAGGTGCTTCAGATTTGTATAATTTCGCTGACAGGCCATTTGTATAAATCGTTGGCGGACTCTCAATTCAATTTTATGTGTTTGTACATATCTGCATAAAATTTGAATTTTTATACAATTGAATCGTAATAAAACATTTGTATATCAAATCTCTCTCTCGCTTTATACAACACAAATTATACATTGTAATTTGTATAATCTATGTTTGTATAAAGCGAGAAAGAGAGAAAGGCAAAAGAGAACTGGCCAAGGGAAGATTTGTATTTGTATAGTTATAAGTGTATAGGACGAAAATATATGTATTCGCATTTGTATATACAGTTTTCTCGTGCTTTATACAAACACAAACACATTTTATACATTTGTGTTGGTATAAAAGCGAGAGAGGCGAGGGAGAGACTGGCGAGAGTGGCGAGCGAGAAAGCTAGGGAGAGAGGCGAATGACAACTGTTTGCTACGGGTTACTATTAAATCAAATTATGATTATAACATTTAGTTTGAATTAATAATTTGCTATTTTATACAATTTTATCTTTCTTAAATTCGAATAGTTCACCTAAATTAGCCTCGACACTAATAGGTTTATTAAAAATGGGCCGACTTTAGAGTCCACTTTTTTATGGGTTCTCTCTTTTTGGGCTTCAAAGAGCCCAAACTCATCTTAGGTGAGACCAACGAGTATAGAAAGCCCAAATATACTAAACCATTGCTAACTTAACTATAAGGGGTCGTTTGGACTCTGGTGTGATGGATAAGGGGAGTTACTTTCGGGCTAAATTTTGAGTAGCCTTTAATCATTTGTTCGTTTGGTATGATGGATAAATATAAATAGTCTTGGAATTAAAAAAAAATAGTCCAAGAATAAAATTTTGGTGTCTTGTTTGGTTGCTGTGTTTGGGATAACTTATCTCACTATTTATACCACAGTGATGAGACAAGTTATCTCATGTACATGGTGGGATAAGTTATCCTGGGATAACTAGTCTTGGGATAACTTGTTCCCGACCAAATGATCCCTAAGTAGTGGACGTCTTTTTAATTTTTATTTTTTAAAATACAAATATTCCATTAGACAGAGTACATAGCGGTTAAATTTATAACACCGTATGCTTGTAATTTAGATGAAACACTCCAATTTGTTTTTACTGAGTTTCGTAAATATCTGATGTTGATGTGATTCATAATTTTTTTGAATTTGTTTAATTAATGGTTTTGTAAGTTGAAGTGTTCAACTGACACAATAAAAACAAGATGAGGTGTCTAGATGTTCATACTCAAAATTGAAGTATTTACTTATCATACGTCAACATTTACGAATGTCAGGAACATGATAATCACACTATCAAGTTCAAGAAGATAATCAAAACTAAAACAATTTAAATATCATAGGATTGAACAAATAAACACATATATTCTATATGTAAAATCAAATCATCATACTAATAAAGACAATGATATAACAATTTGGAAAATAATAGATACTTGAAAAAAAAGAGAAGAGATTTGCTTAATGCGTATGTTTATATATATAGGCCAAATTGAAAGACGTAGATGTTATCTGAATTCAAAATTAAAGAATATATTTGTGTTTTATGCCTTGATTTTTTAAGTATCTATCGTTTTCCAAATTTATCACTGCCTTTATTAGTAAAATAATTTGATTTCACACTTCTTGTGCATGATCTCACTTACACATTTCTTACCAACCCAATCTTGAAAGTTCAAATAACATGTTTTGGTAATAAAAATGCAAAAACATCTTCTTCTTCATTTTAATTAATAATCAACAAAAAGTAATTATTATCCTCTATCATCACAATACATATATTTCTTTTTGGCTAGCAAAAATCAACACCCAAAACCTTTGATGAAAAAAAAAAATGCAACTATTTAGCCTTATATATTCTTCATTTTTTTTTCTAGTTGAAGAAAATAGCACACATTTTTATCACTAATTTTTTTTTTGAACATGTAGAATCTTTTGTAGGGCTACCCTCCAATTAATTCTCACTAAACAAAAAGATATTTTCTTGGTGAATCCTAAGCCACTCGATCATTTGACAAGGACAACTAACATATTGTACCCCATACAAATATAGCCCACTAGTACTTAGAATTCTGTGTTCATAATTAGATGAAAAGAACATGTGTCTGAACTAACATGGGTTGTGGCAGGAGCACTTCATTCTTAATTAGAGATCTCAAAATTCGAGTTTTGTATATGAAGAAAATTTTGTTGAATGCGCTATTCCAAACGGGTCATGCGATGCATGCAGTGCGTGATTCGAATTTAGTAGGGGCTCCCGAATACTAAATGAGAAACCAAAAAAGGAAAAAGAAGTGGCCAACTTACTAGCAAACGAAAAAATTCTTAGTAATATCTTCTTTTCTTTTCCTTTTTTAATCTAGAAGTGATCGTTTAATTTGGCTTTGTGATATGAAATTATGAGATGAAGTTAAAGTTTTATTTGGATATGCGAATTTTTTATGTTGTATGTTTCTCATACATAAAACTCTCATAAGTTATAAAACTATTCAAATTGTCTCAAATCTTTATACTAAATTACCAAATAAGTAAAAGCTTACAAAATCTCATAATACACCATCACAAAACTATTCTAAAAAATACAACATAAATTGATCAAACTTAATTTAATAAAAAAATCAAAATTGAAGATAAAAATGTAAAATTAACTAATACTCCCTCCATTTCAGCAAATCAAAAATATATATTTTTTAAAATACTACGTGCCATTATCATTAAATAATTACATAAATTATTAGTTGTCAAATTAAAATTTCCATACATAATTCGTAAAATAAATTTGTGTCGAGGACCTTGAAATCTGATGGACTAAACCACTGAAAGACCTCAACATCCAAGAATTCAAAAATGTCACTGATAAGATCAAACAGAGAAGAAAAAATAAATTGAAGCCAATTTATGGGTGGGTCTGGTATAATAATAAATAGATTATATAAGGTTATTTATTTTTGGGGTTTATAATTACATGACATAAAAATAATCTTTATATTTTATCATGTCAAATTTATTTTAATGATAAATGAAGTTGAGTGATTTTTTAAGATAAAAACTTTAAGTTGAGTGATTTTATTGATACAAAATAAAGTTCAATGACTTTACTAGATAATTTTCTATAGTTCAATGATCTTTTAAGATATTAACTCTGAATTTGGTGAATATAAATAGTAAAGTAGGAATTGATTTGAAGTAATATCAAACTGGTGAGAATAATTGTTATATGAGATATAAATGATTTAAAAAGTAATGGTATGAATTTTATAACTTTATTTATATAGCAAAATAAATGATCAGTAGATATAAATGAGAAGGTTCTTTTACAAAATATAAATTTGTGGGTCAAGTTTTATATTTAACAAATCCCAAATCATGATTTTTGGAGAATTTGAGATTTCATCTCATGATTTTATCTCACGAGATGAAATCAACATGAAATCACATGTCCAAACATTGATTTCATCTTATGATTTCATAACACGATATGCACATGACCAAACACCTACTTAATTCAACTGTTTATTTGTATTGAAATTTTCATAAAATATTTACTAATATTTAGATTTAAAACTTAGTTATTATTATTTGAAGTTGTTATCCTAAAATTCCGAACTCATAAAGTTGAAATCTTGTTTCTTCTTCCAAATCCGTTACGATGCATGTTTAACTCTCTCCCAATTTATGTGACATCTCTTACGTAGTGGAACTAGAATTTTCATTAAGAGGAGTCAATGGTTGTAGTAAAAAATATAATTATGAGGCTAGTTAGGACCTAACACACAACCTCAAGAAATTTTCACAACACCTTAACCACTAGACTATAAGCCTTTAACATATGTCAAGAAGTGTCAATACTTGTATACACAATTATTGAACCAAAATTTGACCTCTATATTCAATGTAATTTTCCGACAAAGGGGTGTTGCTTGACACCCCGGAATAAAGAAGGGTCCGCCCCATATCTCTTATATTTCAAGAGTACGAGCTTTTGTTTTTTAACCATTATTTTCTTGATATGTCTTTTAAATTATTAATTATTGTGACTTGTAATACTTTTTATGTAGTTTACACACATATATATAAATATTATTTTGTAAATTCTAACTAAATGTCTGAATTCATGGTTAGACTTTAAAATTTTAACTAAACGAAATTTGAATTGTGCCACATAAACTAAAACACGTAATATTTTTTGTACCAAAAAGAAAGAAAAAATAGCTGGAAAAGAAGAACCAGATGATTTCTTTTGTATCTGATAATTAGCAAACCAAGAGAAAAAATCAGATCCCAAGTTGGGCTTGTGTTCTTAGCTAACCTCCAAAATATTGGCTGTGTTTCTGCATAGAGCCAAAAATATTGCAATTATAGCACATGGCTGCAGAGGCGTATCTAAGGGGGTCACCGGGTTCACGTGAACCCATGGTCCCCTCCCGAGATCATATATAGTAGTGTTATATTTTTTTAAAATATTAAAATATAGATGTGTGAACCCACACTTGAAGTATCACATAATGCGATTATGACTGAGTGAACCTCTCTCCGCGAGGTTAGAAATTTGAATTTTATATTTATCTTGTTTTATTTTTCTTTCTAAAATTAGATAACACTTCTCTAAGTGGTAATTGGTATATATATATATATATATAAGAATTAATTTTAGACCTATAATTTTAAAATTTTAACAGTTTTCAATAGTTAAATTCTAAATGTCGAACCGAACAAATTTATATCATAGATCAACCTTTTTATAACAGTGCACCTATCATCTCAAAATCCTAGATACGCCTCTGCATGGCTGTTACATTCTTTTTCCATCTTCTTTATAATAATATAATAATAATACTTATATGATGGTTAACATCAATTTAATTAGAGATAGTGAAAGGTTTAACCATAATTCTCATTTTAGTTTCCAAATCAATGTTGCCTAGGTAGATCAAACTAATAAATGAAGTACATCTTTATTAAAGGAGTTAAATTTAATCCTACTTTGAGTGCTTTACCATAATGCCTTCCTTAATTTTCTTACTCTCCCAAAATAGTTGTTAGGTAAGTTTTGTTTTTCTAGAGTCAATTTAGATTAATTTTTGAGCTAAATTAGATTAGATTAATTTTATATTTAGTTAAAATTTAGATATTTAAAAATTATACGAAAAATTTATAAGTTGTCAATTTTTTGCATATTCTTGTACTACCCCCATTGCGCATCCTGTGTAACATTAAAGAAAGGAAAAGCTCATATTACCGCGGCGGAAGGTCGTCTCCCAACACTTGGGACCCTATTCACCTCTTTGAGTGAATCGATAAATAGGTTTGATTGTCCATATTTTTTATATATCAGACATTGCATTCCCTCTATAGTTGATCTGCCATAAATTGAGGCATATCTTTTGGAGATGGTCATGTCATCGGCGGCAAGTGGATCATTCAGCTGAAAAAAGAAAGATTTCATTTTGTTACCGACCTTCTTCCCTTGATTGGTGTTTTAGGTCTTCTTATCCAAAGAAAATGGATCATAAAATATTGATCATAGTTCTGAACTAATTATTAGTTCATATAATTTCTCTCTAAAAGCAAATCGTGACAAATACTCTGAGACAATAAGATACACTATCTGGATATAAATTAAAATTGCTTAATCAATCGGCAACTCAACATTTTTGTGTATAGTAGATACATATTTATCTCGACTAATTTAGATTTGTGCCTCATAAGAACTCATTAAAAGAAAACCCTCCAATCACAATTTTTTTTCTTTTATTCTCAAAACTCGAATCAATTTTTTTTTATTAAGAATGAAAAAATTCTATTTATCCCGATCCAATCCTCGGCGATGATAAGTGACAACTCTACTAATGTGATGAGATATTATAATAATTGATTTTAGACGACGACAATACTAGTGTTCAAGAAATGTCTTCGAATGTCTCTTCTCTTGTTTTAAACCGCGTCCTTAAGCCCTACACGTTTTCTTTATAATTTAGAATTTTCGATACAAATAAAAATAAGAAACTCACTTATTTTGTTACAAAATATTTTCTTCTATACCATACATACTTTTAAATAAAGCTAAAAAATATTCTAAAAAAAAGATATTCTAAGGGGAATAAAAAATGTAAAGAGTAAACACACAACTAGCCTAAAGGAGTTCATCAATCATCATTACTATGTATTTATATAAAAAAATAAAATTTAATCATGTATAAATAGTGTAATTTTCTGTTTAATTCAGGAAGTTTGGATGAACCTACGTTAACCCAAAACTGGCTATGCCATTGCCCTTAGGGGTTGTTCAATTGATTAGAGTTATGTATGTATAAGTTATGAATGAAGTAGTTATAAGGGAGTTCATGTATTGTTTTATGTATATATTAGTTACGCAAGATTTAGTTATTCTACCTTCTGTCTTGTATAGAATAAAACATAAAAAATTTCATTATTACTTATACAAGTATTAGTCATGCGGATTTCTAAATTTCAAATTAATATCATGTTAATTTTATGCATTAATGACTTACCTCCTAAGCTATTAAACATAATACGTATTACTTATACAAAATTTAATACCTTCCTAACTCACTTTCAGATGAGCTAACAAACTACCCAATAATGATATATGGTGCTTAAAGAATGGTGGGTAATTAGTGGAAATTAGTAAGGTTGCAAACTTTATTTAGTTTGGGTTACCAACACCTTGTAACAACCTCCAAATACCAACTCTCACAATGACAGAAGAAGGCTAATTGTTGAATCAATAACTAAAATATTAAGGGGAATTTTTAAATTTTTTTTTTTTTAAAAAATGGGGTAAGAGAAAGGGAAATGAAAAAAAGAATTATAAGATGAAAAATCGAATTCATAGTTTAGGTAGCGAATCAACTAAGCTAAGATTCCCTGATTAAGGGAAATTATAGAATCATAGAAGAAGGATGAGAAACAGAACTCAAAAAAAGGGAATTGAGAGAGACAAAATTCGTCTAAGCATAACCACAACTCACATAACCGATATTAGTTAAATATTATTATAGAGAATGATTATTAACAGTCTAATTGTATATTGGCATAGTGAAGAATTTTAGTTGTTTACAAATTAATTTTACGTTTATCGCGTAATTGATGAAGAAATCTCACATCGGTCAATTATGGGATATGTGGTCTATTTATATGACTTGAAAAGTCTTCTTCTCTTGAGATAGCTTTTGAAATTGAGTTACGTTTAAAACCCATATTTCTTTGCATGGTACATATTAGAACAGGACTCATATCTCAATTCTCAATCACAATGTTGGACCTCATATATAATTATTCACACTAGAGATGTCCAACCTTGAACTTGAGGAAGGTGCTGAAGTAGTCTCACATCGATCAATAATGAGATGAGTAATAATCTTTTTATCTGTCTTGATTAATATATTTTCATAACCTTTTGAACTTATTTTGAAGTTGAGTCAGACCTAAGATCCATTTCATGACTTACCCTTAATTATAATAAGCCCAAGACATAAGAATAAAAACTAAAAGAAAAGAAACACTCATTCAACAAATAGGTTATCCCTTCACATTTTCCAATCTATAAATACCCTCTACTTCTAACACAACTATGCACTCTTCACTTAACCAAAAACCAAAACAAAAACAAAAAAAACACAATGGCTTCCAAACACATTTTCCCTAGTCTTGCTATTTTCCTTTGCTTTAACCTTTTCTTTGCCTTAGTTTCTAGTTGTGGCACTTGTCCTAAACCAAAACCAAAACCAAAGCCATCATGCCCACCACCACCTTATTATCCTAAAGAAACTTGTCCAATTGATACACTTAAGTTAGGTGTTTGTGCTGATGTTCTTGGATTAGTAAATGTTATTGTTGGCTCACCACCAGTAACTCCATGTTGTAGTCTTCTTTCTGGACTTGCTAATACTGAAGCTGCTATTTGTCTTTGTACTGCTCTTAAGGCAAATATTTTGGGGATTAACCTTAATCTCCCTATTTCACTTAGTTTGCTTCTTAATGTTTGCTCTAAAGAAGCTCCTGCTGGCTTCCAATGCTCTTAATTAATTGATTTGTCAAGATTTAATCAAGTTTGTCCTTTGAGGTTGAGGGGTGTGAAGACATTATATTAATTTACTTTGAGATGGTAATTGGTTGGTTTCATTTGAAGATTATTGTAATATCTAAGTATTTGAAGTTCCTTAATTATAAATATGTGTTGATATGTGGCATGTTCAAAGTTTATGTTGTATGATTCTTATTGTTACTTATTATAAAGTGTACTTTGAGTTGAGAGTTTAATTTCCATTAAGAGTGTGAGAAATGAATGAGTCTTAATTTTTTCTATCGTTAATTAGAGATTTTGAGTTCAAATCTCAAAAAAAAAAGAAGATTCATGGCAAGGATTATTTCCATTTAGTATGTCTTGCACGATATGCACTTAAATTAATCGGAACAATAAATTTTGTTTTGCTGAATTGCTTCACATTAAAAATAATTATTTTTTAATTTGTAGATATTGCATTTTTGAGTTTACTCTCATTCCCTCTTAAGTGATTTTCTAGCCTTTTTAATTTGTTTCAAAACAAGTGAATTTTATCATTTTAAGAAGCCAAGAAGGTATTAGTCTCTTTTTTTTCTTTTTTCCAAAAAATCATCATATTAATGAGTCTTTTATAAATTATCATTTTGTTTTTTTTACTACTATACTATTTTTAAGGATTTGTTAAGTCAAACATGAGCTGGAAATATCTTTTTTCTATTTATTTTTTTTGCTTGAGGAAGTTATTATGACTCATTTTAATTTATTAAGGTAATGAGCTACATAAAGGATACTAATTTCATTGTATGATGCTAATATAAATTCATTAGATCAAAATGTCTCTCCGTGTCTAGTTTTTTGGCCTTGACAAATCCATCGATCAAGGGACATCTGCCGATCTAATGATAAAGTTATACCCATTTTACTAAACAATGTATAGTCTACGCGACCAACTTTATGTAGTTTCAATTGGCTTGTCATTATTTTCTGTCCACTCATTGAATCTCTATTAACAACGTAACTAGCTAGCTTCTAGTACTATTTCTTATTGAAAATATATTTTTGGGATTATGACATTTTAGTATGTTTTAAGTGATTTTCACCATCGAGTTTTTTTAAGTGTTTAATTGCGTCCAATCAATGTCAATATCATTCTTGGAAAATGTAATAATGTAGTACATTAAAGCAGAAACTATAGAACCAATTTTTTTTTCTTTCTAAAATGACTTTTTCTATATTTCTGTATTATCGTTTGTCACTAGGGACACCTAACACCAATACAACATAATCAGATGTGACAATAATAATGCCTACTGCGTGCCAACCTTTCGCGGTGTCAAATGGTGGGTTGGATTGAAATAACGCCTGTTAAAATAGATTGGTCTAATAAATAAGCAGGCCATTAATTAACTTGCTCAACAGTTATTTGAGTTGAAATCGGTTTAAAATTAAATCATAACTTAATTCATCCTTATTTTATGACTGTAAAACATATCGAATAAAACAATATCTTTTTAAAAAATGTTTAGACAAAAATTCTCATGTGGCAATATTTGAACTGCATATATATCAATCTAGCTTTCAAATGTGCTGAATTAAAGTGAGTTGAAATACTATTTTGGATGCTTGGAAGGTACTTGAAATGAAGAGTTTAATCTCACAAATGCTAAAATAAAAACACAAGGCTCCACTTTAAAGACTACTGAAGAAGGGAGAAAAAAATTATGTATATAAAGATGTTATAATTCTTAAAACATAAGCCCTCGTAAGTAGTTATAACTAATTAAGAAGAATAAGAAGATTTTTTTTACATTAAAAGTATTTTTGTAACAATCATTATAAGCGTTTTATTGTTGATATATACTCCCTCGGTCCATTTTTAATTGTCATGTTGCGTTTTTCAAAAGTCAATTTGACTAATTTTCAAAATTAAATTATATTATTAATTCGATATTTTAAACAAAAAATTTAGATATTCAAAAATTATACGAAAATTACTATAAATTTCAATTTTTTGCATATCAATATGATGAAAAATACATTGTAAAAGGTTAGTCAAAGTTATTATCGTTTGACTCTAAAAATAAAACTATGACAATTAAAAGTGGACTTGCAAAAAGAAGAATTCCTCCTAGGGTTTATCTTATAGTGTACATGCCTTTTGGATTCCATTTAATTGAGTTTTTAAGCTTCATATAACTATAGTTTTCAATTAAGCTTTGTTTTGTGTTTGGTTTTCTATCCTTTATTTTACTGTTCTTAGAGTTGAAATTTGGATATTTTTTGCATTTTGATAGTGTATCAACTTGTCAAAATCTAAACGGATTATAATTTTATGGGCTGATTTTATCACCTATGTTCACTCTACTGTAATTGATTTCTTTTACTTAGTCATATTTTTAGATACATATCACTTGATTCACTTTTAATATTCTAATTAAAGGAAAACCATAAAATTTAAAAGAAATCTCCTATATTTTTTAAATTTGAGTCCTATCAACTTACAAAACATATAAATGAAACGAAGGGGAGTAGTTGTTTTTCTTTAAGCAAAACACTAACACCACAAAAGAAATGAGGAGAATTTTATTTCATATCTATTTCCTGTAAGAAATATACCATGTTAAGCAAACAACATATTGATCAGAATATAATATCACATTGGCAATGATTGATTTTAACATATAACTAGCATGGTTGTGATGCAGTGGTAATTGGATTTCTCCGCCCTTAATAGAGGTCTGGGGTTCTAGCTAGTTTTGAGTTTGGAGATAATCTTATTGGGAGTGTCACCTTCAGAGCAATGCATGATTCAAATTTAATTGGGACTTCAATACAAGCTCCAAACATATTTGACTGGAAAAAAAAGAAGAGAAACTTACAGAAATCTCATTAGTTTAAGAGTTAATTACTTAAATACACACTAGTTTGTAATATTATATATGAATCTTACCAGATTTTGGTGCGTCCAGATACATATATCTTGGGATACATGAGGTCAAAATTAAGGTATAATTTGTTCTAGATACACTATATCCAAGATTTGCGTGTATTTGGGATACATACATAACAAATCTCGCTCTCCTCCCTCGCCTCCCTCCCATGTCACTCTCCACTCTCCTATGTATCTGGTATTCCACATACATTCTAATCACACTAGCATATACATGTACTCCCTCCTTCCCTTTTTACTTGTCAAATTTTGACTTGGCATATCTATTAAGAAAACAATGATTGGTATAGTGAGTCTACTATTTTACCCCTAATAATTGATAGAGTCTTAAACATATTTACTCACTATATTTTTCAACAACATTAACTCAATGTTAATAAATTGAGGATATAATAATAGGAAGAAAATAATTGTCTTTCCTTGATTTGTCAAAAAGGACAAGTAAGAAGAAAAATCAAATTAGGATATATTTGACTAGTAAATAGGGACGGAGGAAGTATCTAGTGTGATTCACATGTATCTGAAAGACATGACTATGTCGTTCGCTTTCCTCCATCTCGCTCGTCTCTCTCTATTTTAGTGTATCAGATAACAGAAATACATGTATCTAAGTGTATCTACCTTAATATATGATTGGAAACTTTTGAATAATGATAAAATATATAATTATTTTGAAATATAGATAAAATTAATATATGTGATATGGATATATATCTAATAAGATAATTTTCTTTAAAATAAAAAAACTAACTTATAAACATTGATATGACTTAAAGATGCCCGTGACTCAATTCCTCCATGACCTATCATTCTCTACCTTTAACATTTGCAAAATATCAGAAGTATACCACATATCAACCTTCTATTAAATCTGGGGGCGGAGCTAAAATATTAAATTTGTTATTTTCAATTTATTTATTTTTTTAAGAAAAAAGTTTTTTAGTTTCTATTTTCTAGTCAGACATTTACATAAACAATTTTTTTTAACGTAAATATAGATTTTACATCAAATTAGCTACTAATTTTGCCAAATCTATATATAATCAAAATACTAGTTATGTCCCTAATCATATACCAATGAAGTATCATTATAAATATGGAACCTGATTATAACGTATTTAAAATCTCTCTATAATCCATGTTACCTATGGGGAAAAAGGCACTATTGATCGTTAGCAAGAGAAAATAATAGAATACTACCTGCTTCTAAGGAAGACGTTTACTTTGTACTACTCGAAGATCATATAGATCGAAATTTAGAGTGATATTAGAATGAAATGATTGGTGTGACTACAAGTAGTGACACTTCAAAAGAATGGACACATTTTTAGTGTGTTTGGATTGACATGGTCAAAGAAAAGATTCAAATCTCTGTCTTATTATTTTCACTAATTCATACTTGTATGAGTATGAATGAAAAGGAGTATTATATAATTCAAACTTGTGTGTTTGGATTAATTACAAATATTTAGAATATATTTTGATTTTTTTATCATTGGAAAGTACATTAACATAAATATGAACATATAATACAGAGGAGGCAAAGTTCATGAACCCTACAAATGCTTATCGCATTGCACTTCTTATAAATTTCTCATAGTCTAATAGAGAGAGGGTAGGGAAGTGAGTTTCTCACCAACTTAAAAATATTTTTTAGCAGTAATTAATTAATGACAATATAATACCTTAATTGTCGCTAAATACATTTTTTTAGAAGTAATTTCTAGTGACAGTTACAGTTTAGCACTAATTTAGCTAAAACATATAACTACATTAGATCTCATGACAATTAACTAATATCGATAAAAGGTTTAACATTTAATATTATATTCTACGGGTACAAAATATTTTTGTTGTAGTGTCTCCTAATATTGCTATGTTTGAAAAGAAAATATTATTGCTATAGATGAATATTATGCTATAATAGCAATTCTATGAAATTATCCTCATTTTTACATGTTTTTCTAGTTTAAAGTTTTCTAATTTAATTTTACTACTTATCAATTTGATAAAAGTTAGAATTGAATCTCATGTTATTTGGGATAAGCTTATTTTTGAAAGCAGGACACTATGCTTAATATTATTTGATAGATTTCTTTCTTTTCCACCTTTTGTGTGTCGTCTATAGATTTATCTTGCAACTTTACAAGAAACATTTTTTAGGAGGTAAAATTGATTCTTGACTTAATATATTTAATTTATTTTAAAATAAATTTAAAATTATAAATAATGGGTTCGAATCCCAACTTTTATGAACTATTCAGCCCACTTCGGGCCAAATTTAAGCTCTTTTGTTGGGCCTCTATGTGGCAGCTCAATAACTGGGGGTTCCATGTGGGCCTCAAATTTCTTTTTTCTTGAGTTTGAATTTGAAACATAAAATATATATGTGCATATAACCTATTTTTTGACTTAATTTTTAAAGGGTAAAAGTCATAAATATATAATAAGGTAATTTTATTTGCATTAAATATAACCAAATTTTTATTTATATAGAAAAATAGCCCAAAATTAGCAATATATGTACATGCAATAAAAATTGTTTTCAATAAAATAGTCATATGTATATGTGATGTATCAATATGTATATATATAACATTGTATAGATATTATATAAAGAGTAAATTTTAGGTTTAGCAAACATAAAATCATATTAGCGCCCTATAGCTACAATTTTGCTATTTGCACTCCATAGCAAAGATAGTTTGCTATGGAGCATCAGATCTGTATAAAAATCGCAGGCAACTTTGATTTGTATAAAATCGTAGGCATCTGATTTGTATAAATCGCAGCGATTTTTATAAATTAGGTGTCTGTGTCTATGAAAATTGTGTTTGTATATGTGTATGTTCTTTGTGTTTGTATATCTGCATAAAATTTGAATTCGTATACAATTGAATCGAGTTAAAACAATTGTATTTGTATATCAAATATCTCTCTCTCTTTTTACAAACACAAATTATACATTGTATTTTGTATAATTTGTGTTTGTATAAAGCGAGAAAGAGAGAAAGGCAAAAGAGAACTGGGTAGGGGAAGATTTGTATTGTGTAATTATAAGTGTATAGGACGAAGAGATATGTATTTGTATATATAGTTTTCTCTCGCTTTATACAAACACAAACACAATTTATACATTTGTGTTTGTATAAAGTGAGAAAGGTGAGGGAGAGTGGCGAGCGAGATTTCCGGGGAGAGAGGCGAATGACAAAGTGTTTGCTACAGATTAGAATTAAATGAAACTGTGGTTATAGCATTTAATTTGAATTAATAGTTTGCTATTTTATATAATTTTCCCTTATATAAATAGGGTTTACTCTTGTGTAGTTGACGCGATGTATAACTACATATATCATAGACATATACACATCTATATACATTATTGATACAATAAAGGATACATTACATATCGATTTTTTTTCAACCAACTCAAATCTCCTCTAAACAATCCCAAAATTCAGATATGAGCTCTTCTCAATATTTTGAGTTTTTTTATATCAATTTTTAAAAAATCGATCTTAAAACATAGAAAAAGAATAAGGAGAATAAGAAGGAGGAGGCGGAGAAGAAGAAGAAGAGGAAGGGGAAGGCGAATATAAAAGCGCAAATTACACTTTACTTGCAATTGAAAAGTGTCAAATGGTCATTATTGATAAATAACAATTGATAGTGTGGTTATTTTGAGCAAAAAATTATGTTCAAAGGGTCATTTTTTACTTTATTATTTCATTTTAAGACTCGTTTTTGGACTCTTCTTTCATAATAAGCAATTGTCACTGTATAGTATATGAATGTTATCAGATCTCCTCTTTTGTACAATTCTGTAATAAGGTAGATATTTCCAACCTTCAAGAGGTCTATGTCCTCGGATTCGCATGGATTTGGGATACATAGCAAATTTCGTTCACCTTTCTCGCCTCTTTTCCATCCTGCTCGTCACTCTCGATCCCATGTATCTAATATCCCAGGAATATACATGCGAATCACTCCAGCTACATGTATCTAATATGTATCTAGTGTGATTTGCATGTATCTAGGATACATACGAATCTCGTTGGCCTCCCTCCCCAATCTCGCTTGCCTCTCTCCCTATTTTTGTGTATCTGGTAGCAAAACACAAAAATACATGTATCTAAGTGTATTTTTTTCAATATATGGTAAGATACGTTATATTTTGAAAGTATAGGTAATAATAGTACATATATGGTAGTGAAGTATGTGTAATTATGTAAAAAATTTCCCTATAAATAAATATTTAAAATATAATATCCCTTCTCCTTTAATTTTGTGCTACGATTGACTCTGTAGACATTACATGCAAGTAGCACCTCTTCCATGTGTGTTTGAGATCCTTTACCAATGATCGATGCAAATTCAAGCATTTAGAAGTCAAATTAATTTAGCTTCCTTTTTACTCTTTCACATTGCTTTCCTTTGTGTTTAAGCGACGTAAGATTCGAGAAAGGATCGCATTTTAAGAAATATTATATAGATTATTTTAATATAAATATTAATGATTATTTCTACGACTTAAATTGTGCTAAGACTCTCCTTATTTTCCTTTAGTGACGCAAGGATATTTTATTATGATTAATTGAACCAATCTATTTTTAATATAAGAAGAATAACGTTGACTGTTATTAATATTATTATAAAAGTAATAAACCAATCAACTGCAAAATGGTGTCTGTTTCTAATTAAAAAAAGAATTTAGTAACACGTCTTAAATACAAATGACTTGGTGTAACGTGTTTTATAAACCTTCTTTTTCCCTAAACCTTTTTTAATATATATTTTTTATTTTGAAATAAATAAAGTCAACGGTAACCTCATATATTCCCCTAACAAAATTTCCATCTTTATTTCCCTTTAATAGTGGAAGAGGACGAGATGTGTATTTACATTTCAATTTACGTGATATATATTTCTTAGTTCATTTAAAAAAATATTACTTTTTATATATTTTCTTTTCTCTAGCTTTAGGAAATACTACTTACAATTGAACCTGTAAAAGTTGAAAAATATAAATGAAATTAAAAATATATGTAATTCTTATTGGAGAAGTATAGAACAAGGAAGTGAAAACAAGATGGGGAAACATTAGACTTTGAATTTACACTAGGTAAGATCCATTAAATATGAATTTTTTTCCATTTCAAAGTCAAATTCGAAACTTTTAATTAAATAGTTCATTTATGCAAACACCCTTTTTAATATTACTATTTAGATTTTTTCATATATTTTAATATTTTTTTTACAAATAATAGCCCTTGAAAAGTACCTTTCAGATGTTAAACTCGATCAATCTTTGCCCATATATTCTCAACCTTACATATAAAACATTTATCTGTCATCTAACGTTTGAATGACTTTCAAAATATTAGAACATGATCTAATATTTCCGCACAAAATTTTTAACTCACTCAAAAAAATTCTTTAGATCATAATAAGATCCATAAGTCGTAAGAAAAACAAAAAGATGATCATCTACTAAATAGCCATCCCAGAAAAAGGACTAAAAGTACAACCGGTGAAATTTGTTGTGGTTAATAATCGCGATCCTTATCTATCTCATCATAAACCTCGATAGTCAAAACCATTGTTAATGTTGCCTATGAAATGTCTTCCCTCTTTTGTTTAATGTGTTTGGGACAGCTTCTTGTCATCATTAATGTTTTGATTAACTTAATCAATTATATATCTCATCAAGTTATTAATGATTAATTACATAGATTAACATATGTGTATTCAAATCAAAGTAAAAAAACTGAAGATCTTGTCTAAAACTAATTAATGACCAATGCCCACTAGCTAAATAGGCGTAAGAAAAAGCAACTTGAAAAAAAAGTAAGGTACACTTTGAATTGAACTCGGTGAATATATCAATAAAGTAAAAAAGCCCTTTCAGTGTAAGGATAATTAGATAGAAATTAAATTGAAGAAATGTAGTAAATTGGGCTCTTGGAATCCAAGTATTAATTAATAATTTTTATGTGCTAAATTAATAAGAAGAATTTTGGTTGGTAATTAGTGATGATATTAAGCTAGACAGGTCTATTTGGAGTCCTCCTGTGATAATTATCATTTTCTAATGCACTTGCCCAACTGGTTGATATGGTCATTTTCAACAAAGAAATTGTAGTACTGTACTTGAAAAAAAAAATTAAAATAGATAAAAGTACAAATTTCAATATAATATAAGAAAATCGTAGTAGTTTAGTCAGTTGACTATCTGAAATTTTACCTTATTAATAAGTAAGGATTCGATATTTCACCTTGTAATCTCCTCCACCGTTCCCCTTCCCCTACCCTCGTTTTGAAAAATAACACACACAAAAAAAACAATTTTCAATACAAACAAAATGAATAGACTCAAAAAAATAAATTATGACTATGGTGTCTGAATTAGTTTTCCCCCACTTTGACTTATTTCATAGAATACATATTATCTTCCACCAGCAACAGTTATTAAGCAACTCTGTTACCAAATGAAATATGCTTATATTATTCAAAATAATTTAAATATACCCTACATTTCATGAGTGCACTCGTTTAATTATAACCTTAATATCATATTTTGATATTGATTTATCCTTAATTTAAACGGAGGGACATATATATATAGTGGCATCATCACTAGGACCCCTATAATGTGACTTACTGTTGATCCAATTATCTGGTAATTTCTTTTTTTTTGGTCAGTTACACTAGGACAAAAATAAATTAAAAAATTGAAGTTTCATGAGTGGAAGGTACAAAAATCTAATTTTGAAAATATGAATAAACATTAAATTTTAAAAATGTAACTAAATTTTATAATTACATAAATAATTAAGAATAAATATATTTATGGATAAACTTATAAAATTTACTCTCAAAATATCTGAAAGTTAATTTAGAAAAGAGAATATTAAGTGATAGTTGACTAAGATATGGAGTATATATATATATATATATATATCATTTGTATTGCCAAAAGAAATCAACTCTCCAACAAGAAATATTAATGGCAAATCTAGAGGGAGGAGGAATCAACAACAACTTAGATGATGAAGAGAAATTGTTGAATGAACCTAGTGGCATCCACCAGCACCACCATCAACAAATAATTTCTTTACGTAACGTTGTGAAGGTTTTTCTCTTGTTTATCGGAATTACCCTTTCATCTCTCCTTCTTTATCACTCTTCTAATAATAACCCTCTCCAATTCTTTCCTAATCACTCATATAAACATGCTCCTTCATTTGCTTCTAACTCGAACTATGTAAACACAAATGGCTCGGCAGCTGGAAATTTGCTTCATGGCTATAATAGTAGGACTGCAAATGTTTCAAAAGTAAGTTTTCTTCTTTTTATTTATATTTTTTTGGCCAATAAAGTAATTAGTTATCTCTTCGCGGTCCTTTGAAATTGTCTGCATCTTTTAGAACTTGAACTTGTTCTTATTAAAAAACTTTACTATTGTGTATGTATATATTAGACATAAATTGCTGACACGATTGAAATCATGTTTGTGAGTGAATGAATTAAGAACAACCTCAAACAATTCTTCATGATAAAACCTCTTTTGAAAATTAAAAAAATAATAACTAAAACTTCTTGAAAAGATTATACAATAAATGATTATTTCTTTCTCAAATAAATGCATTTACTTAGATAAATTGATGAACGTACGTGCTAATTAAATCCCAATTAATTACAACCAAATCTGAATTAACTTTCATTATCATCCTTAATTTCTTTATATTATTTACTGATTAAGCCATTATTGACACTATATATGGTTGATAACTTCCTCTAGTTTTAGAAATTTGTCTTCATGAATCTATATATTTGATTCTGCAAAATTGAGTGATAAAAAAAAAAAGACTTTTAAGGTCATTATATATTTTTTTAAAGTATAAATGTCACATCTATTAAATCAACCAATTAGAAAAAAGTGCTAATAAGAATGAATATTCTTCACGCATTTCCAAAGAAGGATAATATACGTAAGAAAATAAGCAGACTTTTCAACGTAGCACAAGTTGTTACTCCCTTCAGTTTTAAATTATGTGTTTTATTTTTCTTTTACGTATTTCTTTAAATATTTGAGTTTTTGATTATTAAATTTTTTTAGTTGTATTTTGAGATATAATTTTTTATTGAATTTATTTTACTATTGCGATATTTTTAGTCTTCAAGCATAATTACTATGAAGGGTAAAAAAAATAATTAATTTTGTCATGATTTTAAAATGACAAATAATGTGAGACTTCTAATTTTAAAAATCACCACATAATTTGAGACAGGAGAGTACTATTATTAAAAATCACCTCATAGAGAGCGTTTGAATTGGCTTAAAAGTTAGTCAAATCTACTTTTAAGTCAATGTTTGACTTTTGAAAATGTTTAACAAATTTAAAAATAACTTAAAATAAGTAAACTTGAAATAAGTTAGGAAGTATTTGGCATGAGGTTTAAAATAACTTAAAATAAGTTTAAAATGACTTAAAATAAGTCAAAAACCAAAAGTAGATCTCTCCCTACTTTATATTTTTTTGATTTAAAAGTCATTTAAGTTTGACTTTTTATTTTTGACTTGAAAACTTTTTTTTTAAAAGTCAATCCAAACGGGCTCCATATCAAATCAATTAATCATGCGTAAGAATTGCCAATAAATAATTATAACGAAAAGAAATTGTACGTCTCGTAGACTTTCAAATATTATATTGAAAGATCTATTGTAATAATAATAATAATAATAAATGAGCATGCTTTACTATTCCATTGATGAACGATCTTCTCAAATCAATCAATTAATGCTTGAAGAACAAGCTCAAATCAACCAATTTTCTCTTCAATAAGTCATTAAAAATTATATATATTATAATCCTTCACGCATTCCCTAATTAAGAAGAATAATCTACGTAAAAAATAGCAGACTTTTCAATGTATGGCCCAACTTGTCAATATTCTAGATCAAGTAAAAAATAAAAAATAAATACATAGTAGAATGTCAACATTTATACCAATATGGATTGTGGTGCAGTAGTAGAACTGTTTCACCCTTAATCAGAGGTTTCGAGTTTGAACCCTGGGTACGTAGAAAATTATGTTGTGAACGTCATCCCCAAATGGTTCTGCAATGCGCGATCTGAATTTTGTCAGGACTCTAATATGAATTCTGAACACCGGGTGGGAAACAAAAAAAAAAAAGGATTTCAACATTTATATTGGAAGATCTATTTTTTAAAATATTATATGACTATGCTTCTTATTTCCTTGACGAAATCTCTCACTAACTGTTTTTATTAATAACTAGAATACATTTCACACCCTAATTTTTAATTTAAGAGAAATATCGTCTCTTTCTTTATTAGTGGAATAAAATTCAACTAACTATGCTATTGTTGTACATAATTATTAATTCTAGGGATAAAAATACCGCTCTAAGCTATATGGTCATGTAGTTTATGTACAAAAGTATATTAGATAGCGTATATTTTATTGTAAATCTTATGAAAAATATTTGATTACAGAATTTATAGAGAATTTCTTCAAAGTTTGAGATGTGTCAAAGATATTGTTCTTAAGAATATTTCACCCAATATATAAATATATCCCTCGAGATTTAACAAATTCTTCTAGTATAAAACTACGAGCACATATGATAACAAAGATTAACAGAATGAAAACTAAACACAAGATAATATAGGAGGAAGGATTATACTTCATCTTCTATGTCTAGGAAAGTAAATCCAAAGAAGATTATACAACCAATAATAATGGACAAAAAAATTTGTTTGGATTGACTTATTTTAAATATTTTAAAGTTAAAATATATTGTAAGTATTTGGATAAATTTTTAAAAACTGTTTATAATTAGCTCTTTTTTTATGCCAAAAATCATAAATTAGAAATCTTAAGTTATAATATTTAACTTCTGAATCAAAAGCAATAAGCCCGTCCAAACCGACTCTTTTAACATTTTGATGTAGCAAAAGACTGTCCCCACTCCCAATTAACATTGAAGAATAATTTATTGCGAAATTCCCAATGAAGAATTAAATTAAAGAGTATTTATCTTAAAGAGGGCTAAGCCATTAAGGCTAATTAAATGTAGTCAAACGAATGGAATGCAAGAATTCCAATTTATCTATCAACTCTATTTAGCAAATGACAAATTAAATAGAATTTATTTTTGAGATAAATTATTTTTCTAACATACATTATATCCATTAATAGTGTATATATTATGTATATTTTGATTATATTAATAAATTAGTTGGTCGAACTGTACATACCTAACGAGTCACCAAAATTAATTTTAAGTATTTATTAAACTATGAGATACGTCAATCTCACAATGTGGCTGCCCTAATAAAATTTATTTTTTTAATGGTCCTGGATTTTTGAAAAGGACCACAACTACAAAGATGTCTATATTTTACACAAAAAAGTAGCAGAAGAATTTTCCAAAATTGACTAATAGCAAATATTTAGGCCACTATATATTCAATTATTATAATGTCTTCTTCAAATACAACTTGAAATCTTTTGTCATATTGCCAGCTGCTAATTACCAAATAAAATTTCCAAAAATTAAAGGGCCAACCATATTTGACAGGGCATTATTGTAGACTGAAAGTAAAATGGACATCCACATTGGGTTGAGATGAAATGATGGATCAAATATCTTATATTTAGCTGTCGTTTGGTTATAGATTTTGAAATTGAAATTTAACGCCTCATATAAATTGTTTAATGTGAGATTATTTTTTAGCTCGTTAATTCCGAAAATTTGAGTTTTAAAGTTATGTTTGGATATGCTTTTTACTTGAAAAATATTTAAATTTTTTTAAGTGAAGTGAACTTTTTCCTAAAAACATGAAAAAAATTGACGATCATATGATCAAATTTAATGGTCGAACAGATATTTGAAGATAAATTTTCAAAATTTGATTCATAATCTATTGTCAAACACTAAATTAATTGGAGTTTTTCGATTTGAGCTCTGTTTATGAAAAAATCACGATAGAGAGCTATTTGGGTCATTTGCACTTTTGTCACTATTTGGTGTTGGTTTTTAATTTTTTGTCCCTCGAGGTAAATAACTTTATTGTAGGGTATACATTTATATTTTTTTAATTTCGCATCATAATATTCCACAAATTATGTCACGCGTCTTATCAATATGTATATAGTTAGGTCACTTTGGCCAAACTTAGTAATTGTCATTGATCGAAATATACAAATCTAACAAAGTCATTATGTATATTATATGTATAGGTATGCATATTCTAGGTACATTATATATATATAGTACATGCATACTTATACTTAAATTTAGAGAAAATGATCAAAATGGTCCTTAATTTATGGGGCTTGAATATTCTTGATCTTTTATATATATTACCTTACTAAAATAGTCCTTAATGTATATAAAAATATGACCATTTTGGTCTTTAACCCTAAAACTAACTATACAAGTGATACTTTTAGTTAAACTTAACGGTGGATCCCACATATTTTTCTCTCCATTACCCTCCTTCTTCTTCTTTTTAAAACCAAATTTTCAAATCTCAAAGAATATTTTAAGATTCTATTTTTCACCTTTATCCATTCCGTTTTCACCCTTTAATGTCAACAGCGAAATAAAAAACAAATACATAAAAAAGTTATTAGTCTTGAAAAGAGTTTACTTATGGAGATCTCCTAAAAGAGAAATGGAGTGTTTTATCTAATTTACTTAGTTCATATTTATTTTAATGGATCGAATTTTTTTTGTGTCTAAAAATGGGAGTTGCTGGGGATTATTATTTTAGAGGGGGACTAACAAATGAGTGTAGTGTGTGTGAATTGAAAATGGAGCATCCCCTCTAATGGTGGTGAAAGAGAGAACTGAGGGAGAAAAGGATAATTTTGTGCTATCCACTGTTAAGTTTAACAGAAAATTTTCACTTGTATGGTTAGTTTTAGGTTAAGGATCAAAATAGTCATCTTTTTGTATACATTGATGACTATTTCAATAAGATGATATATATAAAGGACTAAAAATCTCCAACCCTCATATATTAAGGACCATTTTGGTCGTTTTCTCGTATACACAATCTATAAATTCGACAAATATTTTTAAAACTAGATCACTCAAAGACATCGACACATTTTATCCCAAATATTTATTATAACAGACCTTGTAACTAACAACAACAACATACTTAATAAATCTCACAAAGTAGAATCTAAAAAGGATAGAGAGAGTATGTAGACCACGTCCTTACTTCTTCTCATAGGTAGAGAGAGTTTTCAAACCTTGTAATTTAACTAGAAAATTCATTTAAAATTTCTTCACATTATTTTTAAATCATTGAAAAAATATGTGTATATTTTCATTCAGGATAAGAAGCAAAAAAGCAAGTTAGAGGAAGTGTTGGAAAAAGCAGCAATGGGAGACAAAACAGTGATAATAACAACATTAAATGCCGCATGGACAGAACCAAACTCAATATTTGATGTTTTTTTGAAAAGTTTTAGAGTTGGGAACCAAACAACATCACTATTGAAACATGTTTTAGTTGCATGTTTGGACCAAACAGCATATTCAAGATGTTTGGAGAAAAAACAAGTTCATTGCTATGCACTCACTACAAAAGATGTTGATTTCTCTGGTGAAGCACATTTTATGAGTGATGATTATTTGAAGATGATGTGGAGAAGGATTGATTTTCTAAGAAATGTTCTTGAGATGGGATATAACTTCATTTTCACAGTATGTACTCTTCCCTTCACTTTATCATTAACTTAAATTTGTCAGTAAATTTCAATTAGATATTTGAATTACGACTTGTTTCAATTGAGTTGCTGAATATATATGATAAAGCATTCCTATAAGACTATATTTTGATTCAAATTTTGAAAAAAAAACCTTGTGTGTGTTCTTGAGTATCTATTAGAGAGTTAAGGTTAACGGTATTTAAAATGTGTCATCTGTTTTTGATTATACACATCAGCCTCAATAAGAACGGGCATGCAGTTTTGCGATTTATTGAGGTTGTTGCATATAATTAAAGGAGGTGACATATTTTAAGTGGTTAGCTTATTTACGTAATGGACACTTGAGAACACACGCAAAAGCTTTAGTGTCTAATAGGAGTACTTCATCATGTGTTCTAGTGTTCAACTAAAACATATCGTAATTTGAGTGTGGAAATGAAATTTACTAAAATATAAAGAGTAGTATGTGTTAAATCTTAATAGTTTTACTTCTATGTATACCAACCATGAAAGAAAATCATTAGACTATCATATCACCAAAAAAATATAGTATATACTAATAATTCCTAAACATAATTAGTGAACTAGCTAACCAAAAAAATTACTTCAAAGTGGCTTCAAGAACATGTCATCCATTATGAGTGTGTTGGTATGGAGAAAATGCTTTTCAATTGTCTTATGTTTGGTTGGTCAAAATATTTTCTCTACGAAAATAAGTTCCTTAAAAAATGAGGAAAATGACTTTCCTAGTGAAAACAAGAAAAACAAGTTTCATCAATATCGTTTCACATTGATTTTATTTCTACTTTGGGAACTATGTGTGTGTGTATTGCTTTATATAATAATAATGCTAGCTATAAAAGGTTTTTTTTTTTTTTTGTGTCGATTTAGGATGCTGATATATTATGGTTTCGACAACCATTTGCACATTTTTACCCGGACGCCGATTTCCAAATTGCTTGTGATCATTACTGGTTTGACTCAACAAACTTGGACAATTCACCAAATGGAGGTTTCAATTATGTCAAATCAAATGAACGTACCATTCAATTTTACAAATTTTGGTACAAAGCAAGAGAGGCTTATCCAGGAAAACATGATCAAGATGTGCTCAACATGATCAAATACAACCCATTCATCAAAGATATTGGATTGAAAATTAGGTTCTTGGATACAGCTTTTTTTGGAGGATTTTGTGAGCCAAGCAAAGATCTTAATCTTGTTTGCACAATGCATGCAAATTGTTGTATTGGAATTGGTAATAAAATGCATGACTTAACTATGGCA